>CM068368.1:640244515-640408455 GCA_034769895.1 Magicicada septendecula | reverse complement strand
AAGAAGAAGAAGAAGAAGAAGAAGAAGGAAGAAGAAAGAAGAAGAAGAAGAAGAAGAAGAAGAAAGAAGAAGAAGAAGAAGAAGAAGAAGAAGAAGAAGAAGTGTACCGTGAAGAATGAAGATTATGTATGACCAGAACAAGACACCAACATTCCCAGAATATGGAAGCACCACAATCAATATAATGACCAAAATAAGAATGTTAATTATAAGATTAGTAGTAATAAAAGACTACCTATCAAAGAAAGACATAGTGAAACCAGTATAATAAAAAACCAAGTGTTGAACCTTAATAAGTGATCACAAACAATGACAGTGAATACTTTATATAAGTGCAACAATAAATAATGTAATAACACTAACCCCAAATAAGCAACACAAACAATATAGTGAAATGTTTACAACCGAGGGAAGTGAATGAAGACTAATAAGTGAAAGAATCTACGGTTGACAAATGAAATACACAAACAATTAGTGTACCACAGTGTAACCCAAGATTGTAAAACCACAAATAAACTCAGCAAGACCACCAATTAATGGTACTGAAAATGTGAAATAATTGTTCAAAGAGATCAAAATAAAAGCTTTATAATCCTTGATGTGAAAATGTGCCTGAATGTCATAGTGACACAGGACAAAATGTAGATAAATGTCAAACCTAACAAGTAGCAAACAAGATATGTTGTTGAAAAAGAAACAAATCAATGTATACCAGCCACGGTACAACCCACCAAAAATGTGTAACATAGTTAGATAAAAAACTAAGTATTATTGTATAAACATATAGAGTGAAATGTGTACAAAATGTGTAAAACATAGTAATTAAACAATTGTAGTAACATGCCATAATGACATGACAGTATTTGAGATAAATACTGGATAAAGTAAGAAGCATATTGTTGCCAACTAAAATGACACATAACCTCACATGAACTGGACCTACGAAGCATAAAATCATACACAATAATTAAACTAAAGTAGCTTATCAATAATTGTTTCTCATACAGAAACCAAATAAGAATAAATGTGTAAGACAATGAATACCATATAAACTGAAAGACACAACTAGATGAGTCAAATTATTTATAATAACAATAAACCAATTAGACAGAGCCCTATGTGACCATGGAGTTAATCAAAAAACCTTAACAAAACTTGTAAAGAGAGAGTAAGAAAGTTTGCCAATAGTTAGAGGAGTGTTCAATACAACTATGAGAATACCTCACAATCATAGTACAAGTAATTTAATAACTGGAATTTAATAAACTAACTAACTGTAATCATAGGACTAGGTGTAAACAACCATCATACAGTAACTTAAAGGAATATTAGCTAACAAAAAAGTTAGTAAGTCCACTAAACAGACCATGTACAACATTTGTACACAATTTAATTACCAACAATGCATATAATATGTGGTAAAAATAACTAAATAAGAGTGACAGAATGGCGATATAAGAGCATAATGCATTTTAAACAATGCTATATATGTAAACAAGATAACATTTGTTGAAATAAAGTGTTAGCAAATGAATATAAGTGTATCTAATAATGTTATGGTACAAAAAATATGTAGTTGCATAAGGAATAATAGTGATGTAAGCAAATATAAACAACTGGACATAGATGGTTTGAACGCCATTAGTATATTTTGCTAAAATCACAAATATATTAATATTATGTATTAGATCGTAAGAGAAATGGACTCCAGATGTTTAATCATAAGCATTAAGATATAATTATACCAAAATATAGTGGAAAGAACTTATTTTTATTAAGAGCCACTATATGAATTTTGAATAAAGTGAAGTGAGTTATTAATGGACGGAATTATTACTTGTTTGGACTTAATTAAAGACACAAGTATCCGCAAAACGATGCCACTATCCAAATGACAATCAGACTATTAATAAGAAACTTATAAGTATTATAAGATTTTCTGTCATTTTCGAATGGCAATGAACACGTCATAGATAATCTCAAACCCAAAGCAGTGACGCTAAAAAATTAAAATTTTAATTTAACGAAGGCCTTTGGGGTAGAGAGTACCACATTCTAAACCAATAGAATGACCCGATTTCACCAGACGAGAGAAGAAGCTTTGATGAGAGGAATTAATTGTCTTCCAGCCACCGATGCGAGCGAAGCCTGCGACAGTCATCCAGAAAAATATTTTAAAATGTGCGCGTGTACAAGTATATAGCCATATCTAACCTCAACTGAACACCGATGTTATCGAGTGACAGTGTTGTGAGTGATACAGTGAATTAATAAAAACGTGACCAGTGTATAATAAAGGTCATGTTATGTGAAAGAAACAGGGAGTATTATACTTTAACAATTTTTAAACTAAAATGACAAAATAATATTCGTTGGTTAACGAAAATTATTGTCGACTACGCTAGTCAAGCGAACACACCATGCGTGTTTAACTAGAAACGATGAATTATTACCAGATTAAATGAATAAAAGTTCTCGCCTGATTTAATGACGACATTTAATTAAAATATTTTATATTCATGTTTAAAGAATAATAATAAAAGCGGAATTAATAATTTATACCGCAAACCATTAATGATAAAACATAGTCGCTTGTTTGACTATGATGTCAGCAGTACTTGAAAAACAATAATTTAATATGCGAGAACAATCATTACTGTTAATTATACATCTTATTATAAATAAATAATGTGTTTGTGAAGATAATATTAAGATTTTTTTATGATATTAATTATTCTATTTTGTAACTTACTCTCATCTAGGTAAACTAACCTATAAACAAAACACATTTGTTTGCCAATAGAGTCACTTCTGTCATGAATAATTCTTATGAACAAACTCGATAATAAGAGTTTTCTTTTCGTTTTTATCAATTCCAGTTCATAATAATAATATTTAAACCAGTAACATTGTTTTAATAGTGCAATGTTAAAGCACGTGCACAGCTCTTAGCATCAGAATGCAACAAACCTACCGTACGATAGTACGATAATTCGACTATCGTATTGAGATTAATAATTTTTATTTTTTGTCTTTTTAATTATAGTATATGCATAAATATTGTTATTTAATAAAACATCTTTGTATCTTGCATCATGTACATTCAAAGGATCCATGAAATTTGGTAATGTTTATAACCAAAGTAGACATAACCTAAATTACCATATTATCGTACATTGTACCAGTGTTACCAGCCCTGAGCTGAAGAAGTTTCAGAAATTATTTAACTTTGTTGTTTTTAAAAAAAATTATTAATAATTGTTTTAAAGGAGGTTTTATTGAATTTCACTAATGTTAATAAACACCCCAATTTGTTACCAGTGAATAGAGAGTCTTTATTTCTATTAAAATAGATACAAATAATTTACATTTTAGAAACAATTATTTCACAAGGTGGCGGCAATATTCAAGCGGTCAATGTTTGAATATTCAATTCATAATTGAGTACCACTATCATTTTGTTTAATGTGTATATGTCGATATCCAAAGTATTTGTGTGTTATTAATGTATTCCAGTGCGATAGAACAACCCATCAAGAAGACCAAAGACGTTCACGGATGGTAAGTGGGGAGGTGAATACAGCAAGATATTAGTGATCATAAACCTTTTCAAACATAAACATTAGTTTCAATTTAAACATTACTAATCCTATCAAATACTAAACAACACTAATCATCGATGGTTACATTACAACGTGAGGAGAAGGAAGAAGAGTCTACTACTAAATCAAATTAATTTAAAACAAAACAACAACACTACACATTCAATTACACACCCGTCAAAAGAAGTATAACAAAATATATATATATAAGAAGTGCTGAGTTTGCGAAATATATATGTAGGTAAACTGATGATTCAGTACCATCTAATTTTGATGTAATAATTACTTGTAACTTGTTTTACCCTCAAGGCAGAATAGACGTTTTCATGTCATGTTTCATGTTTTCAGAAAAATAAAATAATGTTATATTTTACTTGATAAATACGCATTTTGTTAATTGTATTTGCCTATTGTTCTCTGCCAAGTACACTAAACGACATCCTGGGTTAACCTTAACACATAAAATCAATATTTACATAATACCAAAAAACTGAAAATACTTCAGGGTAAAAACGTAAAAGTTTTACCTTATAGCCTGAACCGGTTTTTGCTTTTAAAAAGCTTCTTCAGAGGCTGCCGTTGGGAGCACTATCCGTCTTGTTGTTGGCGACGGTATCGACTTTTGAGAGATCGATACTGTGTGTGGGGTGTGATATGTTCGAATAATGCGCGTGATTTGAATTGGGTCTGTTCGTTTTGGATGTCGTTTTTATGTGTTTTCGTGTGTTTGTATATTTCCAATTGTTCTAGAGTGTCTAGTTTTCGGCCTTTTGTGTGTACGTGTAGAATGTCCATGTTGTTGTCGATGTTTTTATATGTGTGGTTTGCTTCAATGAGGTGGTCTGCAAAGGTGGATTCTGTAGTGGAGTGTAAGTGCCTTTGTGTGTTCAATGTATCTTTGTTTGAAGCTACGTCCTGTCTGGCCTATGTAGAATTTGTTGGAATCTGAGCAATTTAGTTTGTAAACACCCGGTAGATCAAATTTGTTTTGTGCTTTGTGCGTGTGTTTTGATAGTGCATGTTCTGTTTTGTTAGTAGTTTTGTATGTGATTCTGTATCCTGCTTTTTTGAATTTATGGGGTATTTTTTCAGTTTGTTGTTGACGTATGTTAGTGTTATGAATTTGTTGTTTTCTGTCTTTGTCTGTTGTTTGTTTTGTTTTTTGTGTAGGAGTTTATTGACTATTGTTCTGTCGTATCCGTTGGATATCTGCTAGATATTTTATCGTGTTTAGTTCGCCTTTGTAGTCTTTTTCATCTAGTGGGATGTTGATAAACGAAATCCAAGAATAGAAAAAATAGTTGCAAGAAAGAAAAGAGAGAAGATAGAATTACAAATATGAAATTAGTAAAGAAAAAAATTATATAGCATGAAATCACATATGACACTGACAAACACTACAAATAAAAAAGTAAAGGAGATCCTCTCAGATATATTTACTCCAGGGCAGATACACATGTTATTAGGAAATAAGAAGAAATCTAGATGGGAGAATAAAGATACTGAGGCTCATTAGCTTTACGTTTGCAGTCTCACAAAACGTACAACTATCTTAGAAGGAAGACTCCAGGTAAATGTAATTTCAGTGATGAGTGCCTGAGGAGGAAGAATGACACTTTCAGATAAACTAACAGTACTTTCTTTTAATGAGATGAATGTGGGCAGTACACTTATGATCAAAGGGATGACAAAGTATACTGACTCCGTCCAAAGTGCATGTTGTAATGGCACGAGGGGTGAAAGAAATGTGGAAGCAGGTTATGATTTCAATAAAAATATGACAAAGATATTCTTTTCAAATGCTTTCTAAATTATCGCATTCAGGTTTTCATGTTGTTGCAATTGTCAGTGATATGGGTGGGGGAAATCAGGGTTTATGGCGATTCATAGGAATGTCAACAGAAAAAACTTATTTCAATGTTTCCGGCAGTAGTAAAAGAACCTGGGTTTTTGGTGACACGTCACATTTAATTACACTTCTTTGTAACCATTTGTTAGATGATGGCATACATTTTGGTCTTCTAACAAAAGACCAATTAGAGTAAATCATTGAAAAAGAACTGAAGGTACCACCGAAGTTATGAAAATTCCATATTGAGATTCAAGGACTTTTAAGAATGTATGGTCAGCAAGTATCCTGAAACTGAGCAAAGCTCAGAGTTGAGAAGCTGAGCAAATTAGTGAATTGTTTTTAAACTTCCCGATAAATTTACAGTTGTTTTTAATTCTTGTAAATTATATAATTCAAAAAATTGGGACTGTGCATTTGGAGTACATACGCTGGAACAGATGGACATTATAATAAGATGGAGGAAGCTATTAAAAAAATGAGGATAGTGTAATGGGTCTAAATTTACATAAATATTATTTTCAAATTTTATGAATTCTATAACATGTGCAGATGAGGCCCCCTTGAGGTGATGCGATTGCCAGTAAATGTTTTCATGACTATATATGGTTATGCAGCAAATCTCGAGTTTATTTGTAGCCTGTGACTAACAGCAAAGGAATGTTGTTGACGAAATTCAGTTCATGGCCAGTTAAAAAGGTGATACTAAGTTCAGCGAAACTTTTCAATACTGAGGACGAGACGCATGGTGGGGAGAGGAATGAACCAGTTTAGAGACGACACAAACGGAAATTTTTAACACTGAAAGTCAGTCGACCACCATCTTTTGCGCTGTGCAGCAGTAATCGCGGGCACCCGCATAAACACCATACAATGCAAATTAACAAATGTGAAATTTTAACCAGTATTGGACTTTTAAAAGTATAAATAATGTATTGATCAGTGACCAATAAAACTAAACAAATACTTCGGCCGTAAGATATAAAAGTGAAAACAACAGACAGTGCACACAACAGGAGACGTCCGTAGGATGGAACCATATGCACCATGAAAGGAAAGTAGACATTTTTATTACATCATTATTCAACAATAATTAAATACTGGCTTTTCACTAAATTTTAAAGTTGAGCTCAACAAAAACCTAAAAGTATGTAAATGTGTATGATTGTGTGAGTGAAGAATATGAATATAGGCCTAACAAGAAGTGTTGAGTTTGCGTATCTTTCATATATATGTATTCGTATTTTGATGTAATAGTTGTTGGAAATCAGTTTTATGCCTTAAGGCAGAATAAATGTGTGCATGATCTTTTTTATGTTATCAAAAGAAAATAAATAATGTTATATTTTACTTGATATACACATTTTGTTATTTGTATTTGCCCACTGTTCTCTGCCAAAGTACACTAAACGAATTCCTGGACTAAACCTTACAGATAAAAACAATATTAAATTAATAATCAATTACTGAATAATACTTCAATAGGGAAGAGGAAAAAGTTTCTTCCATTTCCGAGATGGCCTCTTAAATTTCAATTCATTCATTAACAAATTTACACATCGGTATTAATAGTTATGATGCAATAAAAAGCAAATTTAAATATATTATGACAAGGAGGTTCACCCAAAGCACATTTTCAAGAATTCGTAGTATTGGTAGTCAGTATACCACCTTTTTCAGACAGACTTTAAGAGTATATTGAAGCTGCTTCTTTTAGGGTCCCAATTATCTCTACTAGCTGGGTCAAACATTTCTGAAAATGATGGTGAAAACCGTCACTTCTGACTGCATCTATGTTTAAACCACTTCCTTTAAGTGTGGAGGAAAAGAAACCCCACGATATGGACGTAAAAGATATTGATTACAATGCCAATTTGAGGCTTACAATGCAGAACAGGCTTTGAGGTATATTCCAGGGTACTTAGTTAAGGCACAAATCAACTGTGTTGTCAATGAAACAGAAGAAAATCAAGCAATGAATTGGTTGAGCAGTTAAGTCAGGGTAATTTAACATTACCATCACAGTTTTTCACAGACGTCAGGAAAGTAGACCATCTCTTTCGCCAAATTAATGGACAAGGACTATTAAACGAAAATGGCATTGTGAATATATATTTTACTGCTTTAAGATTAGCTTTCTCTAGCATAAATAAAAACATTTTAATGAAACTATTTTGTACTAGAACATTCATAAGGCTCAGGTTTCTAAATGAACAACAAAAGAGACTAAACCACGAAAAAATGAATAAACGTAAACAGTGGGTTTCTTCAAAAACACAGTTTCCTAACAATTACTAATGCATTAAAAAACTGCAATATTTTCAAAACATTAAGTTGTGTTAAGTAGACTATGTTATGTGTGAACTGTAATTTGGTGTTTTTCAGAGTTCCTTCAAAACTTTAATTCATTTCATTTAGTCTACTTAAATCCCTGAAACATCACTTTCTGCGAAGTCAATAATTACTGTTGGTAGAGTGGGGCACGTTGAAATAGAAGCAAGCTGATTCAGTACAAGACGTGTTGGAATGGGCACGCACAGGGAATCATCCGTGCGACAGGAAACACCTTCATTAGTTCTCAGTATCTGAGTGTGTGTACAGTGAAGAAGTGTTTACCTGAGCAAAGTTTTCATGCTAAATTTGGTTTTTGTAGTGAAAAGTAAGATTTTTGTGTACCGTTTGAAGTGTACTGGTGGGATTAAGTGATCTGTGAATGATTAATTCTTTATGATATTTTGTTCTGCTTCTAATAGGCAAGATAAATCAGCTATTGTTGTTAGTCTACGCTTGTCCTCTATTCCGTTACACTTATTTAATTGAAATGATGTCGGTTGGGCCAAATTGATATGCTTGAATTGGGGCAAGTTGATATGGTGTATCAACGTTCCCCCGCTGCTTCTAAGAGTGTTTTTTCATTTGTTTACAAAAATGGTCCGAAATTAGATTTAATAAAAACCAGTCACAGGGAAATGCCAATTGAGACATTTGAAAATGCCTACACCGATGGCATGGAAGGGAATCTGTCTCTAAGACGAGCGGCAAAAACTTATGGTACTGACAAAATGAGTCTTATGAGATATATAAAAAAAGAAAGATGCAGACCAAGGTAAGGAATTTAAGTTACAAGTGGGATACACTAAACATCGACAGGTATTCAGTGAAGGTTTGGAGCTACAGCTAAAAGAATACATCATCCACTGTTCAAAAATTTACTTTGATTTGACTCCTAAAAACATCAGAAAATTAGCATGGGAGTTAGCAGTGGCTAACAAAGTAAAAGTGCCTGATACAAGGACAAATAATCAAATTGCCTCGAAAGAATGGTTTACTGGATACATGAAAAGGCACCCTAGACTGTCTATAAGAAAGCCTGAAGCCACGAGCCTAAGTCGTGCAACCAGGTTTAACCAAAAATATGGATAGTTTTCAAAAACGTCCATCGCCATTGCAGTAAATGTAATTGATAATTTCGTGCCCCCTATGTTCATATTTCCGAGTCTATTTTAAAGACCATTTTATTCAAAATGGCACCCTGGCTGTATTGGTGTTTCACATCCATCAGGGTGGATGACAGCATCTTCATTCTTAATTTTTTTTCAAACACTTTCACTCACATCAAGTCAACTAAGGAAAGCCCTTGTTTGTTGTTACTGGACAATCACGACTCTCATTTGTCAACAGATTGAATTTCTGCAAGGACAATGGGATCATTATGTTATCATTTCCTCCTCATACTTTCCATCAACTACAACCCCTAGACAAGTCAGTTTATGGACCGTTCAAAAAGTTTTATTTCTCAGCAGTTGACAACTGAATGACTAACAATCCAGGAAAGACTTTTACTATTCATGACATACCAGGAGTCATTAGTAATGCCCACCTAATGCTGTAATGCCAAAAAATTATTACTGATGAAGACTGCCTGTCATGTTACGTCACTGATTGTGCAGTAGGTAGAAACCATGAGCAATATACTTCATCTGATCTAAGAAAAGCCGACTTTAGTAAGCCAAGGACTAGTCCTGATAGATTAGAACTCATCCCGTTGACCAGCAGTAACTCTCAAGGAATGTGTCATATGTTAGTAAGTCCAGAGGACTTATGTCCCTACCCAAAAGCCACGGAAAAGAAAACAAATAGAAAATGAAAACAGCCAATGAAGTCATCAGTTCTTACAGACACTCCAATGAAGAACAGATAGAAAGTGTAGTTCGAGAAAGATATAACAAAATAGTGTTAAAAGCAGAACGGGCTAAAAGAAGACTATACAAATCTTTGGAAGAAGAAAGAAGCCAGTTGGAAATTAGTACCAAGAAAAAAAAAGCGCTCCAAAAGCTGCAAAGGAGACTAAAGATAAAAAAGAATAAAGTACCTGCTAGGAAACGTTTACATAAAGAAAAATCAAAATCAGATGATGAAGACAGCTTGTGTCTGATGTGCTTTGAAACACATTCAGCTTCGAAACCAGGTCAGCAATGGATACAATGCATTTATTGCAACACGTGGGCCCATATGTAATGTGGAAATGACAGTGCTCTGTACACATGTGTTAACTGCCTATCACATACATACATAACAGAAAGTGAAAGTGACTAATGTTGTTTTAATTTAACATTACATTTCTCTTCACAACATTACTGTCTTTTTTCTTTATGTGTTTTCTTGTTTCATAAATCAATGGTTTTCTTTCCATATTTTTGTTTTTTACACAAAACTTAGTAATGAACTTATGTCTTTATGTCTATAATTGATACACATTTATTTTATTTGTATTTTCTTTTATTCAAGCAATCTGTGACTAACCGTTATCAACTCACTCCAAATCAGTATCAACTTGTCCCAAGACAGGGCAAGTTGAGACATTGTGTCGTGTGTACCTATAAAGGTTCTGTTAGCCTTATACATTTTATTTTTTAAATCATCCTATGCTGTTCTGAAAGATTAAGAACTAAACTATCTATTAATAGTTGAACTATCTATTAATAGTTTTTAATTTTTAAAAAATCATTCATTATTAGATCGTGTTTTGTAGTTTTCTTAGCAACTATTGTAGTGGAACATTTCTCTTGTGATGTGCACAAATATATTTGGAGCCACTGAAAATATGGTGCACAGACACTGCATACCCACTCAAATATGTGTGCACTATTCCCCACCTTATTTTGATTACAACCCACGTGATTACTTCATGTCTGATATTACAAGTTATAGTACATATTTAAAACAAAACAAAAATGCACTAAACGTTAATATAATACAACAAAATCTACTTACCTGAACCATCATTTTTTCTTGGACCTAAACCATTTAGCCTAGCAAACAGTGGGAAATACACAACAGAAAATGAAACGTCCCTCAGCATTGTTGCTCCTATTCCTCGATATAAACCTAAAATGCCTTTTGTTTTCAGTAAGTCAATAGCTAGTGAAGTAGCTGACACCTTTGGAACAGTTTTACCATCTATAAAACAGGAAAAGGTATTATAATGTAAGTAAACTAAACAAATGAATGAGAAAATGCAATTTAAAGGAACCTGTCACTTCCAATTTACACTTTTCCTCAATTTACATTAATAAAGGTACTGCTAAATAAAGCACAGCATCCTATAATATACATCTACATACCAACCTAAATAAATAAGTCACAAAGTATCCATACTTTTCATTTGTCATTATACTGTTACGACGGTCTACTCGATCGTCGTAGGTACAGTGGAAACAAAATAAGTACAAGACACCAATTAAGTCACTAATCACACCTTTAATTTTTACAGTTTAACAATTCGTAATTAACAACACAGTCTCTACAACAAATCAAATAAAAATTGTTCACACACAATAAAATGTCCACTAAATTTTAACATAATTGTATTACAATTATACCGTCCGATTATAAAACACCACTCTTAACTAATAACCACTTGAATGCGCACAGTAATATTACTTTAACTCTCGAACCGCACTGTCAATAATTCACAGTAATACTGAAACTTAAGGCCGCTGCCGCCATGTATTTATAGCCGCTGAAAATCTAGACGATTCCTAATTGCGTCTTAGCATCCGTAGAACTACGTAATTAACTGTGGCCTTGACACAGTCCGCACGGCTGGCTGCATCGAGAAGACTCTCGCAAATGCGTCTACAAGCACGTACGCCACATACAGTAGAGCGAGATTCTTCTGGCACATTCAACAAACACGTAGATTGTTCTGTGATGTTGTAACACTGCCCCCTCCTTAAGCCTGTTAGTCCCGAACTGGCAAACCGTCTCTGAAGTAGTACTTAGCCAGGCGATCTAGGTGGACGACCTTGAACTTTCGCTGTCTTTCCTGTTGAATCCGATAAACAACATCGTTGATTCTTTTTTTCACAGTATAGGGTCCTTCCCAGTTAGTTTGCAACTTAGGTGAGGGACCACGACAGCGCTTTGGGTTGAACAACCAGACCTGATCTCCTTCTTGGAAACCCACACTATTGTTGCAAATGTCATACCGAGTTTTCATTTTATCACTGGCAATCGTCAGCCGTCCTCTTACCAAGCGATTCATTTCTCGCAGTTGGTTTTCTAATTGCGAGGAATAGTTCTGTGGCTCTTGGGACTGAGTCTCAGGTGATCCGAACATTAAGTCCCCAAGGAGACGAATCTCCCGCCCAAACACCAATTTCGCTGGAGTCATGACAGTTGTGTCGTGTACTGATGATCTATACGCCATGAGGAATAGTGGTATACGTTGGTCCCAGGCTGTTTGGTTCTCGTCAACAACCTTCGAAAGATGCTGCTCAAGTGTCCTATTGAATCTGTCAACCATCCCGTCCGACTGAGGATGCAGAGGCGTTGTCCTGGTCTTTTGAATTTCGAGTAGACGGCATAATTCTTTAAACACTCCTGATTCGAAATTTCTTCCTTGATCCGTATGGATTTCCATAGGGGCTCCATAATGGCAACAGAAGTTGTGAACTAACTGCTTTGCCACAGTGGTAACCTCCTGATTTGGAATTGCGTAGGCACCAACTTCCACCCACTTAGTAAAGTAGTCACCTACAACCATGATGTACCGGTTTCCATCGTCAGTAACTGGGAATGGTCCAGCAATGTCTATGGCACTTCTCTCGAAAGGCAGTCCAACGTTATACTGTCTCATTTTTCCCCTGTTTCTGGTTTGTGGGCCCTTACTTGCAGCACATATTTCACACGTCCGAACCCATTCCTCTACGTCGTGGCGAAGATGAAGCCAATAGAATCACTTCCGTATTTTGTCAAGGGTTTTGTTAATGCCAAGATGGCCTCCAGATGTTCTATCACGCATCTCCTTCAAAACAGACTGCACTTTACATTGGGAACTATCAACTGCATTACCACGTCTCGTCCATCTGCACTTTCCCAAGCACTTTTCAGCAATCTGTTTTCTAAGGTGAGAGATTCCCATTGTGCCCAGTAGCCCTTCAGCACTTTGGAACCATGGCAGATATCTTGCCAATCCAGGCGGCGAACTTCCTCTTTTGCTGTCAAGATCGGTCCAGTGTCTTCATCAGTCATCTGTTCTTGTCGACAGTCTTGTGTTGTCCAGCCGTCAGCCAGGAAATCTACAGTGATGGCTTGAACATGTTCACTTGAGTTTTGTTCTTCCTTTCTGTGGCAATGTCGGCAGTCTTCCAAGCACGGTCTTCGTGGTAAGCCATCTGCATTACCATGCAGGCACCCTCATCGATGTTGTACCTTGAAGTTGTACTCTTACAGACGTTCAAGCCACCTTGCCAACTGTCCTTCTGGATATTTAAATCCTAAGAGCCATGCAAGCGCGGCATGGTCGGTACGTAGTGAAAACTCTTTTCCATAGAGGTATTTATGGAAGTGCTCCAACGCTCGGACGATTGCCAACTCTCTCCTTGTGATGTAATAATTTCTCTCCAGTTTAGAAAGTGTCTTGCTGTAATACGTGATTACTCGTTCTTCACCATTTTGCACTTGAGACAAAACTGCTCCTAGACCAGTATTGCTTGCGTCTGTGTCCACAATGTACTTCCCTTCGGAAGCTGGGAAAGCGAGAACTGGCTGTGAACATAATGCAATTTTCAAAGTCCTAAATGCTTGATCACACTCCCTTGACCACTGGAAGTTTTGTTTATTTTCCGTTAGCTCATGTAGTGGTTTAGCAATAGTAGCGAAGCCTTTCACAAAACGTCTGTAGTAATATGAGCATAACTCCAGGAAACTCCGAACTTCGTGTTTACTCTTCGGCACTGGCCAGTCTTTTACGGTGTCTACTTTATTAGGATCCATGCTAACACCCGCTGCCGAAACCAGATACTGTACTTCCTTCTGGAATAGAGAACACTTCTTCGGGCTAAGCTTCAGTTGTGCACCATGAATTCTAGTTAGAACTTCCTTAAGGTTTTCCAAATGGTCTTCGAAAGTCTTCCCGATCACTATGACATCGTCTAAGTAAACAAGGCAAGTTTTCCATGTCAGGCCTCGGAGTACCAGGTCCGTCAATCTCTCAAATGTTGCCGGTGCATTACAGAGTCCAAGTGGTATGATGTTAAATTGGAATAAGCCACTTGGGGTTGAGAAAGAGGTATTTTCCTTGTCTTCTTGATGAAGACCCACTTGCCAATATCCACTCTTCAGGTCCAATGTGGAAAACCACTGTGCTCCGGACAACGTGTCGAGTGTATCGTCAATGCGAGGTAATGGATAGCAGTCTTTCTTTGTAACGTCATTTAACCTCCGGTAGTCTATGCAGAAATGCAATCCACCATCCTTCTTTGCTACCAGCACTACAGGAGAAGACCAAGCACTTGACGAAGGTTCGATTACTCCCTCTGTCAACATGTCCTGTACTAACCGAGACATTTCCTCTTGTTTAGATAATGGAGGCCTTCGAGGAGGTTGGCGTATCGGTGTTGTGTCCCCGGTGTTGATGCGATGTTGCACAAGGGAGGTTCTTGCCAGTGACTGTACCCGAACTGCAAAACAATCTTTGATTTCGTGTAAAAACTGTCTGAGTTCTTTTACCTCACCACTTGAGAGGTCGTTAGAAGTTCTGTTCAATAATTCTTGCAGTTCCTCTGGTAATTTGTAATTATCCGAAGCACTGGATCTTCGTTGTGTTATTCCGGCTTCCCAGGGCACAGGAGTCAATTTGCCTAGGAGCGTATTGCTTTGTAAAGTGATAGCTTGATCCAAAATATTCGCCACTCTAATAGGTACATTTCCGGTTTCGTCAGGTTTTACTAAACTTCTGGCAATTAGTAAGCCCGGTGTGCTGACTCTGGGGTTCGAATATAGAGCACTGGTTGCCCCTAGTATCTACATCGGTTCTAACCATGATGATCTTTTTGGAGTTTGGCGGAACAGTTACGGCCACTTGGTTTATCACGTCCATCGATTTTTCTGATGTATTCATTGTTGATAGCATTACCTCTTCGCCTCCGATTCTCAAGACATTGTTTTTGAAGTCGACTATAAATCTGTATGCGTTCATAACGTCCACACCAAGAATTGCTTCAACCACAATGTCTGCAACAAGTACTTGATGATTAAACTCAAGTTGACCGAGGCGTAGGTGTATCTCCACTTTTCCATACACTTTTACAGGCCATCCAGTAGCTGTTCGCAACCTGCAAGAGCACCAGATTGGCTTGAGATCTTTCACCACGTTGGGGCGCACAATAGAAACTGTTGCGCCTGTGTCAACTGTAATCGAGGTTGGCCTTTCTTGAACAAATCCGGTAACTACCAAGCTCTTGCTGTTTTACTGAAGTGTAGAAATTGCGTATTGTCTAGGGGCTTCATTTCTCCAGTTAGTCAGCACATGCCCCGTTGTACCAACTATTGCTAGTTTCCCTGCTGCTGAATTTTAACCCGACAATCTCGTTGTAGATGTCCAGGTTTCCCACATCTATAACACTTCGGTCTTCCATCCTTTCTTATTTTATTCTGTGGCGCCGACCGTCGAGTCTCTGTTCCTTGTTCTTCTTCCTCATCGTCTGTGCCGTCGCGATCATTTAGTGTGCGCAATTTAGACTTGTCCAACCAGACGCTGATTTGGCGGCCTCAAATTGCAAAGCATGTACCAGGGTGTCCACACTGTTCTGGTGTCTTGCCATTCGTAACACTTGCTGTAGTTCGTTATCTCGGACACCGTGAGTAAATATCTGCTTTGCAAAACTCGTTCAAAAATCTTCTGGTGCTTCAGGATAGGCCAGTCTAATTAGTCTGTCGATACTTGCTTCAAACTCTTGAAGGCTCTCCCCGGAATGCTGTTGCTTGCGCTCAACTGGGTGCAGTACACATCTTGCAAATGTTTATCACCATACCGTAATTCTAGAGCTTTTATCAACTCGGCATAGATGTTCTGGCTGTCAGGTGGCATTTTCTGTAGTAATTCTGCCGCAGGTAATTTTAATGAGAGAACGACTGAAACTGCCTTGTCTTTCTCCGTCCAATTATTTGCGCATGCAGCAGCTTCGAATTGGTATAAATACGTTGCTCAGTGCGTGCTTCCACCAAAGGTTGGGGCCTTGACATGAACTGTCCCAACCGCAGGCGAGGTGACCTTATCTATTGACTTATTTTCTGAGTATTTCTCTGTCTTTATCATTGGTACAGTCTGTTCACAAAGTTGTTTTGGTTGTAACTTCAGGCACAGCTCGACTTCACTTATAATCTGCTCTTTTATATTTGTAATTGAGTCTTCTATTTTTATTGACATAGCTTTTTACACACTCGTGACTGATTTTTCTACTTCAGGTATTTTTAATGTTATTGATTCTTGTACCTCCGATATTTTAGTAACTTGTTTATTAAGCTCACCTCGTAAGAGACCCCAACTCTGCAGCGGTTTGTTCTTGTGTCTGCTTTTGCTCCTTGATGTCTTCTGTTTCATGCTTCTGTTCTTCTTTTTGTCTTTCTTCTGTTTCAAGCATTAGTGCTTTCTGACGTTCCTCTGCTTCTTCTCTTTCTTGTCTTCGTTCTTCTTTTTGTTGTGTTTCTGCTTCTTCCTGTGTCTGCTGCAGCAGTGTTTGTAAAGCTTCCATCATCTGACTGGCATCCATGTTTACCAATTAATTACAAATTACACTCGTCTTGTACAAAGTGTCCACTGTTAACCGTTCTATCCCAGTTCTGACACCACTGTTACAATGGTCTACTCGATTGTCGTAGGTACAGTGGAAACAAAATAAGTACAAGACACCAATTACCTCACTAATCACACCTTTAATTTTTACAGTTAAACAGTTCGTAATTAACAACACAGTCTCTACAACAAATCAAATGAAAATTGTTCACACGCAATAAAATGTCCACTAAATTTTAACACAATTGTATTACAATTATACTGTCCGATTATAAAACACCACTCTTAACTAATAACCACTTGAACGCGCTTAATATCGCTACTTTAACTCTCGAACCGCACTGTCAATAATTCGCACTAATACTGAATCTTAAGGCTGCTGCCGCCATGTATTTATAGCCGTCGAAAATCTAGACGATTCCTAATTGCGTCTTAGCATCCGTATAAACTACGTAATTAACTGCAGCCTTGACACAGTCCGTACGGCTGGCGGCATCGAGAAGACTCTTGCAAATGCATCTACAAGCACGTACGCCACACACAGTAGAGCAAGATTGTTCTGGTACATTCGACAAACACGTAGATTGTTCTGTGATGTCGTAACAATACTGTTGATGTATACATCTGTTTCATGTGTATACCTTTCATGTACTTAGCTAGTCCATTATTAATCTTAAATATGCAAACTTTACATTCATTATCATTTATTAATTCTCCTTACTTATTGTCTAACAAACATACACATAGTCCTTATAATCTTATCATTTCACACTACAAATGATGTAAAGTATTTAATAGAAGAAAAAACTGATAACTGAATTGTCTGAAAGCCTTAAACAAAGTAGACAAATACAGTTGGCTAAATCTTATGATCTCTACAGTGTAAAACAAATTGTATTAATTTGTTTACATTAATCCTAAACTATATACTCTTCTTGTTATATTCTTATAAGAGTTAGAGGTTTCTGAAAACAAGAATCCTGCACCATATACACTAAGCTTTGTCATTATAAGATGGACAACATTATACTTCAGTTACCATGGGTATGGAACTCAAAGAGCACTGGAAAAGCTAGACGATATCTGTGAGGAGGCTACTGAGGCAGATCCTTGGCCCCATAGACAGAAATGGGGAAAACAATATAACCAAGAGGTATACCGTCACCTCAATCAACCACTAGTAGAAATTTACATGAAACTGTGGAGACTGAAATGGGCTGGCCATGAAATAATAATAATGAACAGTCGTAGAATACCAAAAAGTGCTTATAGGAACTACAGAAGGCAAAAGACCAAAAGGAAATGATATGAAGATGGTGCTGCCATAGATACAGGAAAAATTCTGGGAGTATGGCAATGGAATTCTTTTGTTATTAATAGCATGAAGTGGAGGGTCATTACACAGAAGACCAAAGCTTGATTGTAGGTTACAGCATCACAAAAGAGTAAGAGGCTATACTTTAAATGAGTAAAAACTTTAAAAACTCTGAAGAATGATGTGAGGAATGTGACCTCAGTAGGGCTGGGATATTCATCTGAAAACAAAACATCCACGAGGCTATCTGTTAATATATGGTTTACTCGATTTTTTCCATGCCTGTATCTAATTCCCGCATTCCTTCAATTTCTAGTAAATTCTTCCCTTATTGCAGTTGGTTTTCATATGCATGTTAATATTACTATAAAGAAAGCTACTGCAAGGCAGACTGTGTCCTACAATTATTGCTGCTATTACTATACATTTTATATTACAAACAATCTGATGTCACCCAAGGTTGCTTAGAACTAGGTTAAAATAATACCTAATTTTGCTTGTGCAGCGACTCGTCCAGCATCTTGCATCTGAATTTTTAGTAGTTCCATTGGTGTTGTAATAATGATCTGACAGAAGCCAGCACTGCCGCCTGCAATCATTTCCCTTGTTAATGGAAGTTGTTTCCTACGCAACAAAAAACACACTGTTTAAGCAACACATTGGATGAGCACATAGTCACTTGGTGGCCAGAGATCTGTACTCTTATACAGTAGATGGAGAGGACAGATTAATTATAAAATAATTTTTAAAATGTGAATTATTTTTACAAATGCTCATCATTTGTTAAAAATATACGAATTATGCAAGATATATGTCCATGTTTAAACATATGAAAATAAGTCATATTACCAGTATTATCAGAATAACCTAAAAATCCTAATTAAAGTACTAGAAACATCTAAAATTTATATTGATTAAACTTTATTTGATAAAAACATCAGCTCACTATTTAACCAAGTGTAATGATAATATGATTACTACATAACGAGAGGTACAAAATAAAAAGTAACATGTTCACTGCTGTGGACACACTTACATGTTACACTTTACATAATTCTTGCAGTTTGTAGTGGATGCGCTACTGCGTCTTATGCAATGAGTAATTTATATGGAAACTATAGTGTACTATCAGTTTTTAGCAGGCTGTTGTGTATGTATGTATGTTGTAACATGACCAAGTGTTACATAACCTAGACATATACCCATAGAATTAATAAATACATGAAGGTAATATAAGTAGATAATATGATGATGAAAATAGAGAAGAAGAAAGAAGAAGAAGTGCCACAAGAAGCAGTAAACGAAGCACTGCTTGACACTACAACCAATACTATAACTGACACAAACTGATGGACAAATTAAATTCACTTTAAGCTGTCAAGCGAGTCAGTGAATAACTTGAATGTAATTTCACATGTTAATAAAAAATAATTAAGTAATGACCCGAATAATATAATATCAGCAACAGTATTTGGGCTGAGAATAAATCAACAATGACTAATAACTATTAATGCCTATAACTAAGATTAGCTATGGCCACAATATAAAATTGAAACTGTATTACAATCTCAAGTGTAATCATAAGAAGTAAAAATAATTATAAGAGGGAACCTTATATAAATAAGTTACCTCACCAATGTACCACATGTACCTAATAAACATTATTACGGCATAAACCTGACATAAAAGGTATGCCTAGGCAACGCCTAAAACGAACAATTGTCAGTAAGGTGATAAGTAGAAAGGTCTACTAGTATAAATAACATACACTGAACAATTATTATACCAAGTGTAGCAATAAGAATTGTTAATGTATTATACAAGTAACAACTAAATTATTAATGAATAGCATAGAGCAAAATAGTATAAACAAAATGTCATTAGGAAGTAAGGATAGTTCATAGCAATGTATTACATCAGTAAGTTAAGATTTAATAATTATATTCACTAAATAAGTATAAAGACGGATATGTTAGTGTTCTAACACAGACGTTTAAGTGAAAACGCGATGTGCAACACAAATAATGTATTGATAAGAGAGAATCATAGCCGGCGTCGCTAGCAGACGACAGCGCTAAACAATATACCTGAACATTATTTATTAAAAAATGTCAGTGAAAGTGTAAATAAACCAGTGTCAAACTATATCAAATTGAAGAGTAAAAAATACCCTTTAATTTGATAGCGATACAACCACGATCGCAACTATAATAAGTGCGTGACATGCGTTAGCATCATTTGTAAATAGAGAGTAAGAAATTCGGTTGTCAATAACAACAACAACGATAGCTGTCAATCATCTTAGCAAAAAAAACCGTTAGTGACAGTTGGAAAACAATGCGTCATTTTCGTAACGTCTGGTTAAGCCAATCAGAAAATAGTTTACTAAATGAAACAACCGCCTAAGCTGTATCAAAACGGGGGGTATATAACGGAATGCAGGTAATTTCCGTTAGACACTTTTGACAATCATCGAGAGCGAAAGGTGTCGCTCGTCATATCAAAATTTTATTAACTTATAGCTTCATGTAATAGTGCGTCCATTGAATCATTTCGGCAACAACAACTAACTACAATACAGTCTACCTAGAATCAGTGCATCGATGTGAAGTATTTATTTTATTTAGTGCGGGATATATCGAACAGGAGAAAATAATTAAATAGTATTATAAAAGGTCCATTTTAGTCAGAAGCGGACAAATATTCTCTGTTCAAGTGCGTGTGTAGTGTAAAGCCAGGGTCATTACAATCCGACCACTGGAGTGTTTAATTAAATTTTAATCGAAAAGATTAAAATAAAGAGGTAACAACGTGACAATTTATTCCATTACTCTGAGTGCACTAATATATATATTTTGTAAACAAAATTTGTACTGACGCATAACACCAAAACATTTTCTGTGTTACACAATGACTGAATTTATTTAGTGGATTTGTCAATCCTGTTTAAGAATGATGTTAGTCTTAAGTGGTCTCACTATATAACTTTTGTGAATAATTAAGCAAGTGTGACGAACGCCTAACCTATAAATAGGTTTGATTTTTGTTAGTAAACAACAAGGCCTTACTAGTCAATATTGTTTTATGAAATAATTAATTTTTGTGTAGGCATGAGCATTCTTTCTTGTGTTTCAAAGAATTTACACCCGAGATATAAATAAAATTAATGTTTAAAGTAAAGTTTATCTGCACATAACCAGAAAAGTTGTTTATGCTCTGAGCTAGTGTAATAGGGTAAGAGAACGAAACAATTTCAATTGTATATCAATCTATTTTCTTAATCATGTTTGTTTGAATTCATTATCAAGGGTACAAATAAAACCCCGTTAATAGCAGCATAACTTGACTTAATTTATTTCTAAAAGTAAATAAATAATTCATTCAGAATAATCAAAGTACCACTTAGTAGAAATCATACATTGTTGAATTTGAATTGCCATAAGGGCAATAAACACAATTTCAGTTTTTCAAGAAGAGAATTAATAATCATTTGATTCTATTAATGGGTTTTACACGGGATTTTCCCGAAGTAAACCTGTGTGGCGCCCATTATTAAACAAGGTAACCTAACCTTGTAAGTAAAGCAAGCTGGTTTTGTAAACCGTCTTGGCAGATTATTAATTTGATAAAAAAGTGAACTTCCGAACTTCCAGAATCACGACCAGGTACGTGGAAGTGTATTTTATTAATTTTATTGTCCAGACGTGACTTGACTTTACGTACCTAGACGACTGTCAACCTGGAGGAGGAATTTCGCTGCCAGAATCAACGCGACGGCTACCTTCATCAAGCGACCAGCTAGTACGCTTTATTTATTGAATTAAGCAACGTTATAGTTCAAACAACATTACTGCAATTATTTTTATTTTATTTAAAGGAGTTCTTTTAAGACAATTATAATTTTTTCGATTCATCATAACTGGTAACTTTAATTTTCAATTGTAAACACACTTTTAACTTCAAATACTACCTTTTAAATATTTTATAAACTATATAATTGAGCAGAAAGCTCGTGTTATTACAATGTTTATATTATATTGTTACGACGGTCTACTTGATCCAGCTAGATTTGTCCACACGCAATAACAGTGTCTAATTAATAGAGTTTCACACAATTATTAACACAATACTACTTCACATCGACAACACTCAATCCGCACTAGCCAAAATCGCTCACATAACTGACTGACAACCCGACTCCTATGGCTTTATATACGCCATGCTGAGGTACAGTACAGCTTTCCTTCCTTAACTGAACGCCGGCAGCAGCTTAATGCGTATCTCAAGTGTTCTTGGAACTCACTAGAATCATGTAGTTGACTAACGCAACAGCTGCCACACTGGACGGGGGGAGTGGAGAATGTTCTGGGTTGTTCGGTAGGCTTCTCATAACACTAACCCCTCCTTAAGCCTGTTTGTCCCGAACTGGCAAACCGCCTCTGAAGTAATACTTGGCCAGGCGATCTAGGTAGACATCCTTGTTTGTTCTTCGAATTCAGTCTCGTGTGATCCAAACGTCAAGTTCCCAGGAATATGAGTCTTCTGCTCAACCACTAGTTTTGCTGGAATCACTCCCGTTGCGTCTTGTACTGATGACCTAAATACCACTGGTTGATCCAAGTCTGTTTGGTTCTCGTCAACAACCTCTTGCGTAACTTCATCTTCAGCAACTTTTCCCCCCGGGCGTTTCTATTAACTCACGAACAAACAAGGGGTTTTCCTTGGCACCCATAGTTTGCTTTCCAGTCACTTCTTTTGCCGTTTCCCGTATTTGTTCTTCCTCTACTAGTTCTTCTTCCATTTCCGCCTGGAATACGAAAGGTTCCTCTTGACCAGACCTGTTGACTTCTTCTTCGGCCAATGCCACTTGCTTGATTGAATGGTTGGCAACCCTGACATTTTAGCCATGCAAAGCTTTATCTTCTCTTGGCCAACCTTCAGGACGTTCTCTCTTAAGTCCATAACGAATCCGTAGGCATTCATAATGTCCGTGCCAAGAAACACTTCATCGACAATGTCTGCAATGAGCATTTGGTGGCTAAACTCGAGAAGACCCAGGCGTACACATACGTCTGCCTTTCCTAACACTTTGACGGGGCTTCCAGTCACAGTCTGTATTGTACAAGAGCTAATTTGAGGCTGGCGGTTGCTGACTAAGTTGGGGCGCACAATGGACACTGTTGCGCCTGTGTCAACTATAAATGATGTTGGTTTACCTTCTGCAAACCCACTAACGATCAAGTTTCCACTGGTCCTATGTAGCGTGGAAACTGTGTGCTGTTCTGGAGCTTTATTTCTCCAATTGGTGTGATCACTCCCTTCTCTCGGTATCTTCTTTTCCCAACAGTCTACCTGTAGATGACCACATTTTCACAGTTGTAACACTTCGGTCTTCTGTTTTTATCCTTTGGTTCGAAAGATCGTTGTGGCGCTGCTGACTTCTTAAACTGTCTCTTTATTCTGTCCGTTATGACGATACTGTGATATTGGATCCATTTGGCTACAACGTGATGGCATACTTTGATTAATGTAGGTCGCCGACTTGGCACCTTCAAAACAGGGAGCATGAACAAGAGCGTCTGATTTATTATCATGCCGTGCCATTCTTAACACTTGTTGTAATTGGCTATCTGTGATACCGTCAATAAACATAATGAGAGAAATCCACTTCCAGAAGTCCTCCGATTCTTCAGGATAAGCCAATCTCATCAGTCAGTCGATATTCGCTTCAAACTCTTGAAGACTCTCCCCTGAACGCTGTCGCCTCACTTTAAGTTGTTCACGGTACACTTCACACAAATGCTGGTCACCGTACCGTAATTCCAGAGCTTTCATTAATTCGGCATAGACGTTCTGACTGTCAGATGGCACTTTCTGTGTTAGTTCTGCAGCAGGCCCTTTAAAGCAAGAATTAGTGAAAGTCCTTTCTCTTCTTCCGTCCATTTATTTAAGCGAGCAGCAGCTTCAAATTGGTGAATATAAGTTGCCCAATGAGTGCTTCCATCAAATTTTGGGGGGTGTTGCCAACTTGCGTGTGATGTTTTAGTTACCCGTACATGGTTACGTACTGTGTGACGTACTATCTCAGTCTTGCATTTGTTATTATTATTTCAATTTATTATTAATTGTATCGGTGTTTTACAGTCACCCATTTTTATTAGTTATTTAATTTTTTAGTTAATTTCTATTGGTAGTTTTTATTCTCTAATTACGTATTATTGTAACTGTTTGTGTTATCATCCAGTAACGAGTAAATGGATACTCCTCCTTCAACTAGCAAAGACAGGAAAGTAATTCATAATCAAGCACGGAAAGTAATAATAAACAGTTTTTTTTTGTCCAGGATTAAAAAGAGTCTTGCAATTAAATTAATACGAAGAACGCGTTCCTTTATGTAATGATAATCTGTAGAGATAGCAATACATATCATTTGCTTGATTTTAATAGTACGTAATACAATTACAATATTATTATTCTTATTATTATTTGATTTACGTCAGAAACAATAAACGTATAATTCTTTTTTTAAAGCCAGCTGTGCGACTGCACGCACGCACGCACGCACGCACGCACGCACACACACACACACACACACACACACACACACACACTCGTGGTGACACATTTACAAACAAACCTTAACAGTCACAAGTTTTTGTTACTATTAGAAATAATGTTCATAGGTTGGCTGCACCGTCTCTAATAACAACAATTCTCTTCTCACATCTCATAGCGACTCCCTCCACATCGCCTTTCACCTCTGACTGTAAGCGTTTCGCGCATTTCCATGCCGTTAACTTTCAATTTTGCTATACCTTGAAGCTTCTGAGATGTAATGTTGGAGAAGGGCCTTAGTCTACCAAGGATGGAAAGAGTAGCTGATGTTGAGGTTGAGCTGAGAAGAGTGTGTTAAAAAAGGATGCTCATTGGATCCATTGTGGAAAGGAGAAATAATATGGTTGGTTACCATTCAAACTGAGGGGCGCAATGGGAGGGGAAGGCCAAGGCAGAGGTACACGGATGGGGTTAAAGAAGGAATAAGGTATATAGTAATCAAGAGGTAGTCCGCAGAAAGGATGAAACTGAAAGCCTGCCAACCTCTAGGCTGAGGAGAAGAAGAAGAATTAGGTTAAGAAATTGTTAAATCTATTTATGTATTGTCCCAAACTCTTAATGCTTTGACTATCAGCACTTTGAGCCATAGTTAATAATTTATTTAAAAAAAAAGTCTGTATTTAAATATTTAATAAAATGTATTATTAAAAAATAATTATACTACATGTATTGCATATATAAATCTTCTGAATTAACTTTTTACACTTGTATTATCATTTTTAGGTTGGAACCAAAGCTACATAAACTTAAGATGTTGTCAGTAATTTCACGAAAACATTACTGGAAATCATACGATCATTAAATAACAAACATTCAGACTATTAACTTACCTAGTTTATAACACCACAAATACACAATAAAACTAAAAACTAAATAACAAACTTCATAATATACAGTCACAAAGACAGTAACTTTCACTGTGAACACCAAAACTATGCTATCTGTCAAAACACTAAGTCTCCCCATGGCATGATAGTATGCTATTGGTACCAGTAATCAACTTATTAACAAATAACAATAACAGCAAAAATATGGTTAAAATTATGTTAAAAGTATTTATTTAATTTACACATCAATCAGGGAAAAGATAAAAGCTGTTAAAAATTAACATGTTTCTAACAAATACACTTTTCATACTAATTAAACAAGTACTTACGTAGGATCTGAAGACAAATGATAGCGAAAGAAATCATTTGCAGCTAACTTTATTGCCTTTTCTGGTGTAATCAGTAATATATTTACAGCAGATCCTGTAAATAAACGGTTTAATATGTAGTTTATCAAAACATACTACAGGAAATAATAATACTATTTATCAATGTTGTCAAGTTTGTGAGCACAAAGGCAGAATGAGAAAACTATATTTTAAATCATCAAAAGTAACAAAATATGTGAAAAATTAATCTACATTATGCAAATACGTGGGCTATTAAATTAATCTCCAATGGTCTGGCAAACAGTGAATATCCATAAAGAATATTTACTGCAATGTGACAAAATTCAACTACAGTTGTACAAAAGAGACTTTATTTATTATGAACCAAACTAAAATTATTCATTTGCTAACTGCTATAATTTTTTATTGTTCGACTAAGCTTTTCGTCATTACTGACATCTTCAGGTCTTAAACAACCTGAAGATGTCAGTAATGACGAAAAGCTTAGTCGAACAATAAAAAGATTGTTGTTTAAGACCTGAAGATGTCAGTAATGACGAAAAGCTTAGTCGAACAATAAAAAATTATAGCAGTTAGCAAATTCATAAAAGAAATAGTAAGGATGGCTGCTAATTTAAACAATACGAAGAATAAAATTATTCAGTACAAAAGTGTACATATAGTAAGAGAATACCGTCTCTTAAGGATATAGATTTTATGTATATTTATGACATTCACACAATGAACTAAAGTGTTTGTATCACTGGAAGAACATGATCAAGAGTAACAATGTTATCTCCATTCACACATACATTACTCAGTTAAATTAGTGTGCAAAATGGCTAAAATCATTACTTATAAGTAACAATGGATTAAAAATAAATACAAATTAATTCACAATTGAAGCAAGGGAATGTATTAAAAGATTCTTGTGAAAAATAGGACCAGGATTAAAGATGCAGTTGTGTTTTTGGCCAATTATATTCCAGTGTTGCATACTCTACTGTGCGGTACCAGATTGCTAAAATAAACGCAGTGCTTATCTTGCTCGATTTCTCTAAAGAACAGTGCCCATCCGAACTTCAAACAAGTCAGTTTGTACCTAAATATGTTAACGTGTTGAGCTGTCCAAAGTTATATAGGACCAGTACAACAGTACGAGACTGTCTTCAATCATCGCTGCCTGACTTGACCAAGAATAGAGGGGAGACCAATGTATGTTATCTCATTAACCCCCATCAGAAGAAGATGAACACACAAGGAATGGAGGATAGGATGTGAGATATTCGAATAACAGAATCCGGGAATTCAGATATTCAATATTTGAAGATACCAGGAAAATAAAAACATAATTATTATTTGTTAATATCATATGAAAAACATTTTGATGACATTTAAAAACTTTTGGTAAAACACTAATTAATTGTAAAGACTTTACATTTGAGAATATTATTAAAAGACTATAATATAGTCTTTTAATATTAATATAGTTTACATTACACACGTAAATTCAGTAAAAACGTGTGTTGTTAATTTTATATATTTGTCTTGTAACGTGTCCAAAATTGGGTCAGTTTATTTCTTACAGTTATGGGGTACTTGTATTTCATTTATTTTATTTTTGCGAGGTTTTGCAAAAAATATTGTGCAACGTTATTTCCATTATAACAGACCACGTGGCAAGTAGAACAGTGTTGAGAACAAAGCAGTAAGACGCAGTTTCTGTTGTGTAACCAGGCA
This sequence comes from Magicicada septendecula, assembly GCA_034769895.1. Lineage (NCBI taxonomy): Eukaryota > Metazoa > Arthropoda > Insecta > Hemiptera > Cicadidae > Magicicada > Magicicada septendecula. The sequence goes on along the minus strand of CM068368.1, from coordinate 640,381,098 downwards.
AGGAATTTGCACCACCCTAAATTTCTCAGAACTTTGCATAAATGTGACCACGCACCCACGAGCAGTACAAGTCCGCGCTCGGGGTACGCCGTCGTCCCAAAAACCAAGATGTCTGGAGAACAAATCTATTCACCGTCTCCTTGGCTGACCTGCAGGAAATGCAGCTAAGAGCCGCCCATCTCATGACGTCGGCCAGTGCCTTACTGAGATCGTGTGCTGTCGTCACTCTAACAACTACATGCATAGCATGGGACGAAACTCCTGCGACGAAGCCCAAGGCAGTGATTTCCTTAAAAGTATGAGATCACGTTAGCAACACCTGCAACGTTTTCCCCCCCAGTTTGTTAACTGATCGCTCCGGCGCCGGACCGAGCCAAGTTAGGCTCGTTACAAAACTTCATATTTGAACAGTAAAAAGTGGAATAAGAGAAAAATTTATGTGACCGCGGTCAAGTCAAGAAGTAGAGAATGTAATTTTATAATTTTCGGACAGTAAAAAACCAGAAATTCACAAGAACGATGAGTGTGCGCGCGAACCACGTTGCCGGCGGTTTTTCATTCGAATAAAAGTGTAAGGGCTGGGGCTTTATTATAACATGTTAAGGGTATTTGGGGGTTTAAAAATGAAATTTTCTTAAAAGAATGTCTGTGAGTGCGTTCGTAAAGCAGGCTGGGCTATCTTTGTAAAGTTGTAAGTAATAGGATGTAAGCATAGAAAGTAAGTTATAAGAGTTGCACAACCTTTGAAAATATGTAAAACAGTCTATTTGGAGTACAACTTATAAATTCACCACTTTTGATTATTAAATAAAAATATTAATTCTCTTCCAAGAATGAGTATAGTTAATTATTGCACAAACCTGTAACACATGTTTGTATCCAACATTCGTGCGAGCAGAATCCTGGACCCAGAGAAAGAACCTTTACAGGTAGGTGAGAATAAATTGTATTATTTTTGTATTTTATATATTTTAAAGTGTATTTAGACTATCACAGTCTCAATAGTACATTGACAATGAAGGTCCATCAATTAAGTTTTAATTAAAGTAAATTATGTTAAACACCTCTAAACATTGCCATTTTCCACAGATTTAAAGACCTATATATTTTTAAATTTCAATTAAAAATTATAAAGAACCACATTTTTTTAAAATTTATTAAAAAACAACAAATAATAGTTACATGTAAAAATACCATTACCAATAAATACCATTAAAAATAATCACTCCCCTAAAAGCCTGTTTGCAAATTTATGTACACATCCCAACCAAACTTACTGCAATACGTATAATCAAAAAATATAACAGGATCACTGCTGGTATTTTCAAAATGTTGTACTCCACAACTGTTGAATACAATAGATTGGTTGTAGTAAGTTTTTCCTGTATAAGAAGTAGTGATCAAGTGACATGTAGAAAGAGATGTACATGGTTCACCGAATTTAAATAAATTGATCCTGTTCAGCACTCTTTTTGGAAACCTTATCCTAGTTAAGATATACTTATGACACAGCTATTTGTCAAAATGTAATCAGTTTTGTAAAACAGAGCTGTAAACAAAGCTGTCTTGAACCACTTACACATGAAATCAAATGGATGATCAGCCTAAACATCCTGATTTTGTATGTTTTCAGCAAATAAAAGTGATATCAGTCCTAGTGTTATTCACTAGATGAAGCCACTTTTCATGTCAATGGCATGACAAGCATCACAACTATAGAATTCATGAATTAAGAATCAAATGTCTATTCAAGGTATATTCGTAAGTATGCAAAGAGAATGTATGAGGTGCGTTACTTCACTAGAGTCAGATAACCTTTTTTCTTGCAGAGTAAAGAATAACATACAACATTTAGTACATATTAGTACTTTATGTAGAAAGCTATTGAAGTCATACACAGTGAGACCTGGGTTACCTTTATGTAAGATGGTGCACCATCACATTACAGTATTCCTGTACATAATGATATTTTGAATACCTGATTCCTAAACAGTTGGATCAATAGAAGGAATCTTGGGCTCCTAGAAGCCAAAACCTTATCTAATAGATTTCTGGGGGGAATATGAGGTCAGTGCAGAAAGTATCCACCCATCTGGAATATCTTGGTGACAGGCCATGTGACCTTCATAAAATTGTGTAGCTAATCATATGAGACCTTACCACGCATGCATGAACAGTCTGTGTTTTGTGTGTCCATCACATTTCATTGACTGAGCACGTTAATCACAAGCCTGCATCATGATTTGCTTGATTAACTTGGACACTCATCTGCGGAAACCATCTGAACGATTAACAAGGGCCTGTCATCAATCAATTAACAGAGAAGATTCCATAAATGAGACTCTAAAGTGTGGTATTGATGTGTTTATGGCTGGAAATTTGAAGAAAGTGATCCACATTCTGGAAAAACCATCAGGATCATGTTGACTGTCTTCACAGGCTGAGGGACACAGTGGGGAGAAATTGGAAGTTATTTCTCTCAAAATATTATATAGCTGGTTATTTTCCAGCCTGATCTTGTATATTAAGAACATTGTTATAGTGACATGACCCACGATTGGTGTACTTACAAGAACGGATTACTGCAGCAATTATAACAGAACCATAGACATGACTGACACGAGGTCAAATCCTGTTTTGTTATCTGCAGAGCCATAAATGGCTCACACAATAGAAAGTTACGATATGTAAAAATTAGATATTTCTGAATATATTCAATTTTTATTGAAATTATTTTTATCAGGAGGGTTGTTAGGCCGTGGTCCACAGTTGTTGGGGGCCCCAAAACGTTTCGGCCCCACCATTGGGGGCCATCATCAGTGTCTAGCTTGGCACGGTATCCACCAATTCACCTCAGAGATGAGGCAGAGACTCATAGAACTATCTCATAGTCTCTACCTCATCTCTGAGGTGAATTGACACCATGCCCAGCTAGAACTCATGATGGCCTCCGATGGTGGGGCTGAAATATTTGTCAATAGTAACAACTGTGGACCACGGCCTAACAGCCCGACTGATAATAACAATTTCAACAATCTTGAAGCTGGCCATGAAAGCTTAAGAACTTGCATATTCAATTTGTTTCATTCTAATCTGTCCACTATTTATGCGACTGCTAACTTTTGCATACCCGTATTTATTCTAATCTGACCACTATTTATGCGAGTGCTAACTTTTGCATACCAGTATTCATTTTAATCTGTCCACTATTTATGCGACTGCTAACTTTTGCATACCAGTATTCATTCTAATCTGTCCATTAGTTATGGGACTGCTAACTTTTGAATACCAATATGCATTTTCAGTGCTCCATTATTTACATTACACTACTTTTCCATACAGTTATCGCCCACATTCTTACTTGTACCATGCCATAAGATTTTTGCGATTCTCATCATATGGTTCCTACTCTGGATCATAGGTGGGTGTTCGAGAATATCACATCTGGACTGTCCAAGTTGAACTTTTGTATGGGATCAAATATTATTGTGTACATGATCAATATGAGACAAGATACCACTGCACACATTGTAGCTGATCGAAGAGGCACTGACATGTTCTATGTTACGTCAGTCACTGAATTAAATGACGCCAGTAACTTAAATGACAATGACTGGCATGTACAACTTTGAAATGGTGGTGACTAAGACATGCACCACTTTGTTCATGCCAATTATAACAAATAGCAACCAGGTTGTTTACTCTGCCTGAACAGAAATACATTTTTTAATAGCTCTTGTATACTGATAACTATACATATGATTATTACATTTAATTAACACTACTCTACATGGGAAATTAACATATTTATAATCAATCATACAGTAAAAATACATATAAGAAGGAATTAACTCTACAAGTTATACTCAAAAAAGGAGTAGTAAAAATTATGTAGACCGAAAACAATTCATGCCAGGAAGGCATAAAAATATAACAAAAAAGATATATTTGAAGGAAAAACCTTACTAACAGCAACTAATTTTATACAGACATTCTCAACACAAATATAATACAACAGGAACTATAATGTATCAAAGGAAGAGAAATTATTCAAAGTACATCTACTTCAGCAGGTACACTGCAAATAAGTTTAATGGCAGTAATAAACTGAAACCTATATTTACACAAACTGTATGAGGAAGAAAGTATAGACAAAGTGAGATTCTGATCTTTGATATAATTAAAAAAGCTGTAATGTTAAGATGTATGTACAACAGGGATCAACAAATTAATACCTACACTTACCTATAGGTATAAAGTAAGTAAATAAAGGGAATAAACTAACTAATCCTTTATATACTGTCACAGGACAAATGGCGCCAATCGTACACACTATCGTTTTTGAGGTCCTTAAAAGGACCGTTTGTCGAGGACGCTAAATCATTTGCGTACGCTGCCCGAGCCACGCTGTGATGTTCGGCGGCTGCGTCCGCTGTTCCGGGCGTGCTGCGGTCCTTTTCTTTCAGCAGCGGTATGTAGAGCCCGCTGCTGTCCCAGTCAATTTCCATTTTTGCTTCTCCTGTGCTCTCCATTCTTCCTTCTTCCTTTTCTTCCGGCTGGCTTCATGACGTCCAATGGAGTGTGCAAAAATTTTCTAGCGGCGCTTTTTTATCCCCTGACAGGTTGTGTGCCATGAACCTATCAGAGTGCCGCTGGTCCCTGTGTGGCTCGCCTCGAGCACGTTAGATGGTGACGTCTCGGCCGCTGGTCCCTGATTGGCTCGCCTCGCCTTCTCGTGTCACGTCTCGGCTGACGCCAAGAGCAGATCTTCGCCTCGCTACGTCACAACTCCCCCGGGTCTTGAATGCTCTCCGGTGGCCAGCCCATTGTTCTTCTCTGGTGGGTTTGAGCCGTCGGTGGTGAACCTTGTATGGGCGTCTGTCCTTCTCCACTGTGTAAATCTGCCAGCCGAGGGTTGCGGGTACGCTAAAGGGACCTTCCCAGGCTGGCCCCCATCCAGGGTACCTCCGTCCTTTGGCTGGTCCGGCGTGGCTCTTGACGTACACCAGCTGCCCTACGGACAGTGTCCCCCGTTCCGGATACTGCCGTTGCTGATACTTGGTCTGGTGTGACCTGGCCGCCTCTTCTCGTTTCTCAATTGGCCGGACGTCCTGTTCTGCGTGTGGCCGACTCCAGTCACCGGGTTGGCGTAGGTCTCTGCCCAGGAGAAGCTCGCTCGGTGTCACTCCAGTGGCGGCGTTTGCATGATTCTGCAGCGAGAACAGAACCGTCGGCAAACGCTTATCCCAGTCGCCATGGTCCTTGCAGTCATGGAGCTGGATCCGCAGCACCTTCTTGATCTCGCCATTGTGCCGCTCGGTCGGGTTCGCCCTGGGATGGTAGTTTGCTGTAGTCCACGGTCGTATGTGCAGCTTGTCGCACATTTGCTTCCACTTCTGGCACGTAAGCGGCTTCCCATTGTCGGTGAGCAACGTCTCTGGGTATCCCCAACGAGGGAACACTTCTTCCTCTAGGTAGCGAATAATGGTGTCGGCATCTGCCTTGCGCACGGCCTTTGCTTCCACCCATCTCGACATCATATCCGTGACCACTACGATGTACTGGTTGCCAGCTCGAGTCAGCGGATACGGTCCCATGACGTTCAGGGCGACAGTATTCCAACATCTCCTGGGTCGGTGAGGTCGCTGTTGGTCCTGTTCGGGATTGGCGCCACGCTTGTGGAGGGCGCATATTCTGCAACTCCGAACGTATCTGCGGACGTCGATGGTTAGGCCGGTCCAGACAAAGTCCTTGCTGATGGCATGAAACGTTTCTTCGGCCCCCGGATGACAGGCTTCAGGGGAGTCGTGGAAGTGCCTAATGACCTCCATGCAGACACTCGGCAGCACGTACAATCCTGGTTTCTGGTTGCGTCTGTCCTTCCAAACCAGGCCGTTGTCCACCCGATATCCTCTCACTGTAGCCGCCGCAGGGTCGTTTCTCTACGCTTGGCACTCCTGGTCACCTTCTTGCGCCTCCTGCACTGCCTGATGGATACCGACAGCCATGATTTCTTGTAGTCGCGGTGCAGCTGCCGCAACACTGCGAAGTGGCCTCTCTTCAGGCTGCAACCGTGGTTCTTCTTGGACGCCGGCACTATCTTCAAGCCCAGGTTCCCTCGAGAGGAAGTCCGGCAACTCGTTCTCCTTGCCCGGGCAGTGGACGACGGTGAATTTGAAGCTCTGTATCAGTAGAGCCCAGCGAGCGTACTTCGTCTTCTGCCCGGTCGCCTGCTTCAGCCAGGTTAGCGCCTTGTTGTCGGTCCTCAGGGTGAAATGGCGATCCTCTAAGTATGGCCGGTATTTCTTGATGGCCCAGACGACTGCCAAGCACTCCAGTTCGTTGGAGTGGTAGTTCTACTCCACCTCGCGGAGCTTGGCACTGGCGTACGAGATGATACGCCTCTCTCTGGCTTCGGTGCATTGATAAAGCACTGCTCCAAGTCCCTTTTGGCTGGCGTCGGTCTGCAGAAACATCGGCAAGTCCCGATCCGGTCGTGAGAGTTTTAACGGCTGCCGGAAAGCGGCCTTAACCTCTTCGAAGGCTCGCTGCGTTGTCTCGTCCCAATGCCACTTTCTTGTCCGCAGTAACCGTTGTTAACGGTTCCGAACCATGGCGAAGCAGGGGATGTACTCTCGCTGCCAGTTGTAAGTTCCCAGGAAGCGTTGTAGCTCTTTCTTGTTGCTGGGAGCCGGCTGGTCTTCGATTGCTCTGAGATGTTGCTGCTGCGGGAGGTTGCCGTCCGGAGTAATCTTGTGGCCCAGAAAAGGGACTTCATCCCGGTCGAAGTGACACTTGTTGAGCGAGCAGGTCAGCTGGTGCATCTGCTGCCTTTCCAAGACTTGATCCAGGTGTCGCAGGTGCGTTTCCCAGTCGGGGGAGTAGTCAATGATGTTGTCTAGATAGACGAGGTAGCACTCCCGTAACAGTCCCATGAGAACATCCTGCATCAGCTGTTGGAAGGTGCTGGGCGCGTTCTTCAGCCTGAAGCACATCACCCGGAACTGGTAGCGGCCTCCATCTGGCACCGAGAATGCTGTGTACTTCTTTGCTTTTTCCTCCAGCGGGATCTGCCAGTAGCCGCTCTTCAGATCTAGGGTCAAGAAGACTTTGGCCCCGCTGAGGCCCTTGATTGTTTTGTATATCAGTGGCAGTGGGGAGTCCACATCCTCGGTCTGATCGTTCAGCCTCCGGAAGTCCATGCAGAACTGAGGTGTGCTGTCCTTCTTCTTCACAATCACCACCGGAGAGCTGTATGGCGAAGTGGCCGGTTCAATGATCCGCTGCCTCAGCATCTCTTCTACCTGTTCCCGGATGGTGCATTTCTTCTCATCGGAGTACCAGTACATCGGGAGCCGGAATGGTTGGCTACCTTCCTTCAGCCGGATCTCGTGCTTGGCCGCAGATGTGGTGCGGAGCGGGCCACGGGAGAACAGACTACGATGACAGTGTAACATTTCTAGAAGCCGTTTACAGTGTTGGCCACCTGCTGACGTTTGAAGGCTAGCTTCATCAATGTCCTCTTCCTTGGGCTCAGAGCGGTCATTCCAGAAGACCGTCTGTCAGTTCTCGCTGCCAATGTGAAGGCAGCCCCGTCGGTAGTCCACAACTGCTTGGTTGGCTGTGAGCCAGTGGTGGCCCAGCAAAACTTCCTCTTGCATCCTGGCACGAGGAAGTGTCTTCCCGGGCAGAAGCGGCACTTGGGTGTTAGGCTGTTCATTCTTTGTTCCTCTTTCGTGCTTGAGGCCGATCGACACTGCTTCGACCCCCCCTACTTGATCCAGGGAGTTTTCAGCAGTCATCCCAACCTCGCGTACGATTATCTTGATCCAAGTCCGCCTCAATGCTCATTGCCCGTTGTAAAAGTTCCTCTAAAGTTGTAGGCGGTGGGAACCTCAGCGCGGGTGGAAGGCGTGGCTGCAGCTGTTGTGTAAGCATGGCTATTCTCGTCCTCTCGTCACCTCCGGGGTACAGACGGCGAAACAGCTTGATTTTTCTCAGGATGAAGATTTCCGCCGATTCCTGTCGCTGTGTTTATCCACACAGCTCGGCCAGTTGCTCAGCATCGCGTTGCGTCCCGCAGAAGTGATGCTGGAAGCGGTCACAGAACTCGGGCCAATTTATCTGCAATCCCGTGTATCTCTCTGCCCACGTGGTAGCTTCTCCTCGGAGCTGCCGCACTGCATAATCCGCCCACTGTTCCGGTGGGACTCTGTAGTCCCGCAGCTGTCGCTCTAGCTGTCGAAGATATCGTTCTGGATCCTCATACTTGAGGCCATGGTATGTAGCGGTGATCACCGGTGGCAACGTGCACCTCAGAGCTGCGGCGAATTGCGCAAAGCCTTGCTCTACCTCGAACCCGGTGTCCCGCTGGGTGTAGCTGTTGGGCGCCATGTTGTTTTGTGTGCCGGCTGGTAGCTCTCTGGCGTGGCTGGATCTTGCATCCCCAAGATGATTGGGGCCCCACGTTGGGCGCGACTTGTCACAGGACAAATGGCGCCAATCGTACACACTATCGTTTTTGAGGTCCTTAAAAGGACCGTTTGTCGAGGACGCTAAATCATTTGCATACGCTGCCCGAGCCGCGCTGTGATGTTCGGCGGCTGCGTCCGCTGTTCCGGGCGTGCTGCGGTCCTCTTCTTTCGGCAGCGGTATGTAGAGCCCACTGCTGTCCCAGTCGATTTCCATCACTGCTTCTCCTGTGCTCTCCATTCTCCCTTTCCTTCCGGCTGCCTTCACTTCGTCCAATGGAGTGCGCAAAAATTTTCTAGCGGCGCTCTTTTTATGCCCTGACAGGTCGTGTGCCATGAACCTATCAGATTGCCGCTGGTCCCTGTGTGGCTCGCCTCGAGCACGTTAGATGGTCACGTCTCAGCCGCTGGTCCCTGATTGGCTCGCTTCGCCTTTTCGTGTCACGTCTCGGTTGGTGCCTCGCTGCGTCACAATACACATGAAGAAAACAAACTAAATCAAACTTATGACTGCAAAATACTTACTATCCCTACAGGGTGGAGTGATCCAGAACTGTGTCCATATCTCTCTCTTGTTTGTTCTAAATATAACTATGTTAGGGCATAATAAACTGTTTCTCAGCTGTGCTGGAATAAAGCAATATTGTACATTTGACAATAATTCACAACTACTTTTTCTTTGTATAATTCACACCACTGAATGGGTATAAGTTTATATTTACAAAAGTGACGCAAATATGCAATTGTAAGCTCTAATGAATGAATATAATCTTCAACTGAGTCATTTTTACAAGTCAGCTCTACATTTAATTCTACAATGTGAGGGATGAATAACAAAACTGTACACTGAATCTAAGACAATTTGAACTAATGAAACACAATGATTTGAAAATAAAAACTCAGTCATGGAAAAGTTGTGAATGTAAAAACATAATATACTAAATGTGAAAGAATGGTTGAATTATTTCATAGTTCACCATACACACACATAAAATAGAGTACTGTAATAAGAAAAACTTGATGTGACTACTACTTAGATGGTAATAATACATAGTTTAGTTTACAAAGCAAGTAAGTTTTTGGAACTCACAAATAATAAACCTGCTGAATACATTCATTCGAAATGTTTAAGTTCATTAAAATAGAAAGCTTAATGATTTTTTTTTACACCACACCAAATGTTAACAATTTTGAAACACTTTCCTTGCAACATAAAATCAACAAAAAAATAAAATTTAACATATTAAGTTTTGTAATTTGAGACAAAAATGTTAAAACAAAGAATATACCTTTATACATTCCAAAGTAGCCTTCTGCTCGATATGTTTTCTTAAAGCAGTCAAACCTGTTATAACACAACAAATTTGTATATCAGTACCATAACTCTGGTGTGTGTGTGTGTGCATTTTTACTATTTATTATTTTACTAATTCTTGGGCTATTGTAAAATGGTGTCATAAATACAATTAATTCTGTTTCAGTCAGTCATCAGTTCATTTAACTACCCGACCTCTCCAGATGTTACGCATTATTCTTAACTCAACATCTGGTATCATTTGGCATCCATGTTATAAGTGACAGTTTGAAGCTCCTTGTTCATTAATTATACATACATTGCATACAAGCCAATATACACTGCATGATTCATATTTATGGTAAAACTAGCTAATGGTTACCAATTACCACATAATGCAAAGTAATTGGAATAAAATTTATCAATTCTTCATTACTTCAATCCTTATTTGCTTGAACGAATTCTTATTTTTTTATCTTGTGATATAATTTAATATGTAGAATTATATATTTCCCCATTTCTATATAACTGTTCATGTGTCATTTGGATACAAGTACTTTCATTTCTGACATCTTTATGGATTAGCTCATAGAATAGAAATCTTTAAACAATTAACAATCTATATCTTTAAAGCCATGGAAACTGTTATAAGTTAATTAATTTTGGTTACTTGTTTATTTACTTGATTAGGCACTTTACTTATGCAGTTCTTCAATCATAGAAATGTTATGATAAGTAGAATCCATATAAAATTATGGTTTACAATAGACAATGTGGTTAGGGGTCCCATACTGATCACAAGATCCAGTTTATGCACAACATCTGGCCAAATCTACTAAGCCAGTCTCCTGCACTACCTCACTGTTAGATTCTACACCTACTGCATGGAAATAAACCACTTCTTCCATGACAGTTTTGTACAAAAAAATTAAAGAAAATTTACCTATCAATTAACGGCATGCCTTCTAGTTGTAAAATTTATCTCACATATTTTCCTTCAAAAGTCACATACATGTAAACATGCCCTTCAGGTCCGTTAATTCAAATAATTATAAATTTTAATTTTTTATCCTACTTAAACTAGATGACTATATACAAGTTTTAATCAACCATTGTATAAAAGTTTTTACATTTTTCTAATTTTAATACTTTTCTAAATGACACTTTTAGCATGCTTACACTAAAATTAGTTTCTCTATAATCAGTATATTGAAAAGTAACATTTTATATAGTGTATGAACGTATTACATATCTGTATAAATATTTGTGTGTGTGTGTGTGTTGTTTTTATTAAGTTCACAATATTATTATTGTTATTATTATTTGTTCACAATACACTATAAAACAAAACAGCACTCTTCTTAATTTAAACAATTTTATGCTTAAGAATTAGCAAAGTGTTAAAATATTTGATACACATTAGCTTACTAAAAAAATGAACCATCTAAGATGCAATCAAGACACTTACATAGAATTATACATACGTTCACCATTAGGGCCTATGGTTTGATTCTGTAAACGTGTCTTAACCAAATCCAAGGGGAACACAACTGACACTCCAATAATACCAGCAATTCCCCCATTGATAATTTTTGGAAGAAGTCTGAAACCATACATATTATAAGTTACTTTGTACAACACACTTACCTTGTACACCACTGCAGATTAAAATAATTTGTAATACTAAAAATCAGACAGTAAAGTATTATAATTATGTTAAAATGAACATGTTTTCCACTACCACTGCAATATTCAAAATAAAATATGACGATACATTCTCAGTCATAATCAATCAATTAGGTCATTAAAATTAACTAATAATTCACACACACACTTATTCCTTTTGGTTTCTTCTAGTTATATATCTCTACTCTTGGTCTGGATCTGTGGGTATAGCGCAAGAAGCATATTGAATAATATACATATTGTAACGTGAATCGCTCTGAGGGACTTTCCGAGGAGTCTTTGGATGTGACCTTTTGTGTGCTCGTCTTATTTAATTACGCCCCACTGTTGTAAGCGCCAATCTGTAACATCCCGCTGGTATCTCGCCTCACCGAGTGTTCTTTAGTTACAGGTTTATAGTTAATTCAGCCCCAAAGTTGGGTTCGCCAATCTGTAACGTCCCGCGGGTATCTCGGGAAAGTATCTTATTATTAATTTAAGCTTTCCCAATTAAGCCCCACGTTAGTACGTCAATCTGTAATGTACTCGCTTTATAGGTGTGACTTCCGTCTTATTCAAGCCCCAATGTTGATTTTGTCAATTTGTAACGTAATCGCTTGTATTGAGGTATAGAGTTATTTTTTGAAAGTCTGGAGCGGTCAGAGTACCTTTTTGCGATCGTCACTTATGAATTATAATTATTAATGTTCAAATCAATTGGATTTGATGTTTACCAAACGAAACAGAAATCGGAGTGTGTGTGATTTGGTAGAGATTAAGGAAGTTGTTTAATCTTAGTTAGAAGAGAGAGTAAGAACAATTTTGTTACACCCAGATTATACAATTTCTTATTTTTAAATATTCGCTGTTCATAAGATCAGCTGATTTTGACATCAACCTCAAAATGTTAGGTTAAACAAACAGCACTGTTCGGTGATACTCCCCTGTGGAACGTCCTCTTCTTGGCTTCCTGAAAATCTACAACAACTACCCTCTACAATAAAGAATACACGTTTGATTATTTAACATAAAATATTCAGAGTATTTATTTATGTAAATCACTGATTTCCTCTTCTTTCAGTATACAAGTATTATAATCGATCTTTTCAGTCAACAATACATTGGATCGATTTATTTAGGTAAACATTTGAATTATCATAAAATATATTTTTTATGATTTTATAATTTTATCCTTGATTAGACATTAAACAACATATAATTCGTTTTATTAATTTCCCCAGGGTTAAGGGTAAGTTCTTTGTGTTATGAGACGGTCAGAAATGAATAATTATATACTATGCTTTACAAGATAAAAATAATAAATTTCGAATTGTTGGTTTATTTCGTAGTATGTAGTTCCGGATTTGTCCGCAAGAGTGCAGATTATTTCTTTATTATACACATGGAATTATTTACGAAATATTGGAACTGCACAACGATTTCTTGGTTATTAATTATTAATAACGTTTATATTACCTCTTTCCTCGAAGTTTTTACTTGAATGGAGCTGTTTCTAGTGTTGTAGTTCTAGTTGTTTTGTAATTTCATTGAATGTCCATAAGATACAATCTCGCCAAAATCTCAAAGTGCGGTTTAGCTAGGCCAGATCTGGTGATTGGTTATTTCACTTTTTTATCAGGTAAAGCACGTTATAATTGATATCTGAAGGAGTTTGAACATAAGGTGGATACTATGAGTTAATTTTTATTCCATTTTTTCACTGTTTCCGAAAGTTTTAAATGGTTTTAATAAAATTTTTGTGACATTACTTTTTCTCAAATGAACGGTTTCCAATCGTTTTAACAATTAATTCATATGTTGTTACCCGGTTACTCTTCGTAACCAATAATTTTTATTCATTTTTTATTGGTGCTTCTATTTACTTTTGAGTATATAGGCTGTTTTTAATTATTATAAATTTATTTCTTATTTATAGAAAAATAATTCTTTTTAACTTTGGTTTATTATCCAATTTGATTTATATAAGGTTTTTCCGTTTATTTTCTTATAACCTTAGATATAGGTCTTTAATATTATTATTTCCTTTAATTGAATTTATATATTATTTATTAATTTCTTATAGTATCCTTACACTGCACTATTTTCTTCTGCCATTTTACTCATACAGTATTATTTTATTTATTATTATTATTTTATATTTAACTCTTTTATATTTAACCCTGGGTTATCTTATATTCAAACATAATTATTCTATTAAATATAAAATTAAACCTAGGTACTAAATTTTAGTTGCCTACACAATACAAATCATACAATATTTAAACAAAACACATAATTGGTTAGTAGCAATACAGTCTACTATTATAATCAATTGTTTCTACATCTACAGCATAAGTCTGTGAGATGCTCCCTTCAAAGTCACTTATTTACTCACTGGGTACACTATAACTCACTTGGTACCCTTTATATCAATTAAATATAGTTTATAATGTTTTGTGATATAAAGTAATTTAGAGCTAGGTATATTATACCCATTTCTGACCTTTATGGTGGGGTGATTAAGTTATCATTTTTGGGACTGGGTTATGTAACGTTACAATATATATACTGTATGTATTCCAGCATTATAATTATATAATGTTGATGTTTCAAACTTCATTAATAATGAAGTACTGAACACAACTGTAGTGTACAAATTACTAGCCAGGTCATATATTTGTGTGTGTGTTACATTCAATATAACTATTGTACAATAAATCTTACCGTTAGCTGTGAGGAGAAAGATCTTAGTGGCATGAGATAACTACTTAAATATGAGTAAGAAGAAAAAACCATTGATTTATTAACTATTATTAAAAAATATACAAATTTAAATATTCCCTTTTAAAGAAGCTTTTTACACGCCATAAAAACATATTACACATATTGTAAATCACACAGAAAGAATAAAACAGACAACAAAGATAACAGATAACATGAAAATAATTATGAAAATATTTCAATTACTTGGGTGTCTGACATAATATTTAGAATTTAAAATTACTTTAAAATGTTGCAAATCAATATATAAAAGTACTATTTATATTTTTATTATTACATCAAAGACAAAGTTTACTTGTAATATTTAAAAAAATAATATTTACTTCAGTTTAAGAAATACCCGTTATTGTATACCCATTTTAATTAAATAGATAAGTTATTTGAAAACAAATGTTCAAATTACAAACTTTAATTAAGGGAGACCAGGGTATTCGCGAACAATGAGGTAATGGCAAACAGCTAGTTTTTTTCTAAACGATCATATAGGTGGCCATCTAACAGTTATGATCATGTTAAAAGAATGGCGTCTGAAGAGGTAATCATAAACAGCGTGTTCGCCATTACCCTAAATATGTTCGGCTTTCTCCATATGCTTTGAAACTGCACTACTATATCTAACATTTTTATTCAAATAGAATTTATGTTACTTTTCATTAGCCATTCTCTTACTTTACATGATTTTCAGTAGTAAATTATTACTCTATTAATGTAGGACGTACTTGGTAATTTAACTACAGTAGTAATCCCTTAGTATTATTAAAAATATGTCTAGGTGTGAATAAATAACTAAATATATGTGTGTGCGTGTGTTAATTTAACTTTTTCATTTTTAAATATTTTATATTTTTGATTGAGATGAGGAATCCTGCATGGAAGACTATAAAAGCAGACTGGATAGAAAGGGACCTGAAGAGAGCTCAGGAGGCAAGGACATTTGGCAAGTTAATAAGGGAAGTAGTTAATTTATTTAAAATTCCTGTTACAACTCTATATGATAGACTTAAATCTGGCAATACTGAAGCGCCAAACATGGAAGGAAACCAGTATTTTCCATGGACCAAGAACAAGAAATGGCCAGTCATGTAATTCTTTTAACTAAATGTTTTCATGGGGTCAGTCCTAATGAGTTATACTGCATTGAATTTGAATAAGTCACTAAAAATGGGATATCAAATACCTTTTGCAAAGAAAAAGGTCAAGCCAAGGAAGATTTGTTGAGAGCATTTTTAAAAAGAAACCCTCAGTAAGTGCAAGAAAATTGGAACGTATTAGTTTGTCAGATAATGAGTTTAAAAAAATACAAGGTTGACCGATTTTCTCTGGCAAGAGTGTTTACTGTCAATGAATGTGACACAACTTGTGTACAAAAACTGGGCACAATTAAACAAATGGAAGCTTCTACAAACGGGGAACAAAGGATGTTGTGCGATGAGTGCTGTTGGAACTTACATACTACCAATGACAATATACCCAGGGTGATGGATCCAAATAGAGTACTGATATGGTGGGCCAGATGTTTATTCATGCATGTTCTAAATTGGCCTGGATTACAGAACTATTTGCATATGGTTGAAGCACTTCAAAGGAAAACCCAGTGCTCAATAACCATTCTAGCCATATTCATTTGTTACTTTACTCAATTATGTCCCTAGTTCTGGGCGGCATTTGTTACTTTACTCGTTTTTATACTCTTAAGAAAATACATCTGTATATGTATGTGGAAACAACCAGTAACCTATATTTTGTTTTGTTTACTTTATTTCGATCAGACACGTTTGTCACACATACCATAATTATGGTATCCACCATAATTTGTGAATTCGTTTGCTTCAGTTTTGTTATTATACTTATTATTACTACCTAACGGTCCAGGATTCGACTCAGCGTGAATGCTGACACAAGGAGGAATTGAAATGAGAATACGTTTCTTTGACACCATGAACATCAATCGTAATTTATTTCTGCATTTTTAGTTGTGTACACCGGACAATATTCCAATATGGCGGCCATTAAATATATTGGCTCGCTTTCATACTAAAATCAGTTATATTTTATCAAACATTAATTTACCAGAATCTTTATATTGATTATGCAGCTGCTTCATATTTAATTAATGTAATGATAATTCTTTAAAAGAAAACGCAAACCAACACCCCGATGGGATGTCGACATTATCGGGCACACCCTACTTTCTCTCGCGCATTCATACTTATAATTTCAAAATTTTTTTTTTTTGTGTACACATCTCTATGATTGATTAAAGAGCTCTTTAAATATAAATTTGGGTTTTCACTTCCCTGATTTGGTCGACTGGAAGTTCTAGACGTGCATCACATGTTGTTCCCTCCGCTGGCGTTGTTACATCATATCAAATTCACTGACTCTACTTCTAATTTTGAAAAGCAATCACTGCACACTGTCTAAAGTTTACTGAGGTGGTTACATTTCACATTTTGATTACATTTTGAGTTATTTCAAACACTAAACCGGTGTAAAATGCCGGTTGCCTGTGAGACAGGTGTTACTACTGCTGCTGTATTGTATAGACTGGGACTCAACACTACGCAAATTCTACGTACGTGTGTGTGTGTAAACGTCATCGTTCTTTGTTTCTTCGTTACATAATAGTCTTGTTGATTACGTATTTTTATAGCGTCATTGTGGTTTTAATGACGTTGGGCGTTGTTGGCCAATGAGATAGAAGTAAGTAGAGCCGGTATTGGTTACAGTAACCATTACAAGTCTGTTTATCGGCACGTATTCTGCTGTCCTTGAAATTGTTTTGTTGTCTCTGATCTGCGTCGTCGTATGCGAAACCCAAGGGAAATTGTATCACACATATAAATGATTTTTAAAACATTGAAATACCATAGTTTACTACCTTGCATACCATATTTTTATATCATACTTTTTGTACTGTCACAAAACCCCCTCAATGAAAGGTTTTGTGTCGAGACACAAAAACTTTCATTGACTCATTCACACTTCTCTAAAAGGATCAGCTCAGATATGGAGCCACAACCCCCTGTAATGTTACTATATATAAAAAAATTCAATCACTTACCCTTGGTCCAATGATGAGGTTCGCACCTTCTGACCTTACTGGACTTCTCCAGAGAGATCCCTACACCATAAGGCCATGAGGCACTTTACGCTCCTGTTCTGACGCACCAGCCAGCTCAGGACCGCGGTCACCACACCATAAAACTCTGAAACATTCGATACAAAATTTTAAATAATGGCCTTCTCTATATCCATATCCATAACCGATATGTTTCCTCTTAGCACGTTGGTTTGCGTTGCGGGGCATTGGTTTGCTTAATTCTAAAAATTTCACACAAAGTATGACAAGAATTAGGATAGAAATTACTTCTCCTTTTTACCAATCCGGTACCTAGTACACACTTTTGACTTCTATCAACTATCTTCACTCCCTTTACCATATGAAAACAATTACTTTTAACCTAAATAAACTGTATCTTACTGCTTTAGCAACAACCATTAACCCTAATATTTTACTTCATATCATCTTACAATATCTATATTATGGCAAACAACTTTAAAACTTTATACTTTCTTTACGATCTTTTCTTATGTTTAACCTTCTTTATAACAGCATCGTTTCTAAGGAATGGACAAACTTTACAACACTTTGATATTATAATCGTTACTCTCTTGGTAGTAACCTCCTATCCACACACTATTATCAACATAATAAAACACAATAAAACATTGTACATCATAAGCATTAAACACTAACATTGAACAATTCACAAATAAACAATTTACATAACTTGTAGCAAAATTTTATAACATCTTTCCTATCAACAATTCTCTATTCAACTTTTAATGTTTAACATTCATTTAGATTCTATACAAAATTTCACATTTATCATTACCTTTCCATTTACCTTACCTTTCAGTTACATCACCTTTCTACTATGAATTTTCCCTTCTCTAACCCTTCTATCCTTACTAGTTTGGGTTACTCTCTATTATTCATTTTTCTCTATCTTATTTTGGTATTTGTCAACCTAACCTTACTCACCTCTTTTTTCCACTAACAACCGCTTCTAACCATTTATATATAATATGACACCAATATCTCAATAATAACCCCCTTCACAAATCCCATTTATAACCTCTGGCACCGCTCATTTTTGTACTAGTATGTGTGTATTCCCTCTAACCAACTCATTCCCTTATCGGTTCCTGACCCTTTCAGATAACCCTTTCCGGCGCTAAACGGTCCCTTCCTGTCTCAACATCTCTCGTTGGACTCCTACACCAATACCCTAATTACAAAATATCCCCAACAACAACAAATATAATTACCATTCACATTACTCAACTCTACATATAATCCCTACCTACTGTGTCCCTAAAATATCTAACACCTCTTTATATATTATCAGCATTTCAGCACTTTATTTTCCCTAACTCCCAATAACTTTATTCAACTAACTCCAATGCCCTAATTTATCCTTATTACCCAAACTCTTTACAACATTTAAACTTAATACACCATTACAAAATTCATCACTTATGTACCAACTAACAACAATACCTCTCAATACCCAAATATATAATCATCTACTAACCCTTTAAAATCTAAATTCCATAATATCATTTAACTTTCTTCAGTTATTTAAAATCGTACAATACATGCTTACATAAAAAATACATAAAATACACAACAGTAAATATACACAAATACATAGACATCCATACACAAAAATATACAATTCACATAATCATGAAATCATTTACCGTAATCAGTCCTGATCAGTCCATTTTTTAAAAAACACTGTCCACACAATTAAATGTTCATAACACAATAGAAGGTCTACCCTCCATCGTTAAACAATAGTCTTATCTTCGGTCTGTACAATTGATTTTTTATTAAATACATTATATTAACATCATTAATATAATACACATTTAAATTCTTATATTTTATAAAACCATCATAATTAATAGGGTTATTCCCTATCAATTCAACATACAACTTGTCACGATTTGTTATTGTCCTGTCACCTCCAGTATAATCAGTCACCACTAGGTACGTTATAAAGTCATTATTTTCATTATCATCCTCTCCTACTGCTATATCAGCTTCATTACAAAGTAAGTTCTTATTTTTATTATCAGTCATCTCTACTCCTAACTTTTCCATAAATTCTTCATAAGTTCTATTTATTTTAAAAATCTCTATCTCCCTCTTTCTCTCACAATATCTCTCACTTTCAAAACATCTCTCTCTTTTAAAATATCTCTCATAATAACTCTCCCAATAACACTTCTCTCTCTCAATATATCTCTCTTTATCACACCAAGCTACACTCTCAATACTCACACAATTATTTTCTAACACCATATTCTAAATTCTATTATCATAATTCTCACCACTACTTACCTTGTCTTTATTTTCATTCAATTTATCTGATTCTCTACTATTCTCTACCCCCATTTTACTCTCGTAATTTTCATCTACTCTATTCTTTTGTCTATCAAACTTCTCATTAACTAATGCAACTATTTTCTCTTCCGTTTTATCGAAACGTGCGTGCATTTCATCAACTCGTTTATCAAAATTAAAATTTTGTTTTTCGATTTCGTTTTTTATTTCGTCACATTTTATATTAAAATTATTCTGAATTCCTCTAATTTCGCTTTTTTGTTCACTAAACAGCATTTGCATCATCTTCATGATCTCATTATTCTCAACCCTGTTATTTGAAACTGGTGTTGAGTGCACTATTCCTTCACTCATAACTACTGATTCCGTCATGCTTATTTGGCTGTTGTTTGTACTATCAATTATGTTTAATAAAGAATTATTTTCTTTATTCTCTGCCATTATGAAATTTGTTAATGGTTTGTCGCTTTATCTTATCGTTATCATCTACTTTACAACCGCATTCTCATTTTCAATGTCCCCCCTCTGCCACAATTCAGGCTTATTATATAAAATGTATTTATACATTTTATATAGTCCCTGTTCGGGCGCCATTTGTTACTTTACTCAATTATGTCCCTAGTTCTGGGCGGCATTTGTTACTTTACTCGTTTTTATACTCTTAAGAAAATACATCTGTATATGTATGTGGAAACAACCAGTAACCTATATTTTGTTTTGTTTACTTTATTTCGATCAGACACGTTTGTCACACATACCATAATTATGGTATCCACCATAATTTGTGAATTCGTTTGCTTCAGTTTTGTTATTATACTTATTATTACTACCTAACGGTCCAGGATTCGACTCAGCGTGAATGCTGACACAAGGAGGAATTGAAATGAGAATACGTTTCTTTGACACCATGAACATCAATCGTAATTTATTTCTGCATTTTTAGTTGTGTACACCGGACAATATTCCAATATGGCGGCCATTAAATATATTGGCTTGCTTTCATACTAAAATCAGTTATATTTTATCAAACATTAATTTACCAGAATCTTTATATTGATTATGCAGCTGCTTCATATTTAATTAATGTAATGATAATTCTTTAAAAGAAAACGCAAACCAACACCCCGATGGGATGTCGACATTATCGGGCACACCCTACTTTCTCTCGCGCATTCATACTTGTAATTTCAAAATTATTTTTTTTTTGTGTACACATCTCTATGATTGATTAAAGAGCTCTTTAAATATAAATTTGGGTTTTCACTTCCCTGATTTGGTCGACTGGAAGTTCTAGACGTGCATCACATGTTGTTCCCTCCGCTGGCGTTGTTACATCATATCAAATTCACTGACTCTACTTCTAATTTTGAAAAGCAATCACTGCACACTGTCTAAAGTTTACTGAGGTGGTTACATTTCACATTTTGATTACATTTTGAGTTATTTCAAACACTAAACCGGTGTAAAATGCCGGTTGCCTGTGAGACAGGTGTTACTACTGCTGCTGTATTGTATAGACTGGGACTCAACACTACGCAAATTCTACGTACGTGTGTGTGTGTAAACGTCATCGTTCTTTGTTTCTTCGTTACATAATAGTCTTGTTGATTACGTATTTTTATAGCGTCATTGTGGTTTTAATGACGTTGGGCGTTGTTGGCCAATGAGATAGAAGTAGACCCGGTATTGATTACAGTAACCATTACAAGTCTGTTTATCGGCACGTATTCTGCTGTCCTTGAAATTGTTTTGTTGTCTCTGATCTGCGTCGTCGTATGCGAAACCCAAGGGAAATTGTATCACACATATAAATGATTTTTAAAACATTGAAATACCATAGTTTACTACCTTGCATACCATATTTTTATATCATACTTTTTGTACTGTCACACATTAGCTGCATACAATTTCTGTAAAGAAAATGCCATTCACATGCTATCTTTACCCCTCCCCTCCATTCTTCCCATCAAATGCAGTCACTAGACATTATCACCACATTCTTTGGATCTTTACAAGGAGCTTGCAATGAAGAATGCGATGTTCACATGAGAGGAAATCAAAAGGTTCTCTCATGTGAACCAAAAGGTATTCCCATTATATTTAACAAAGCCTAACTCGAAGTAGCCAATATGGAGAAGGGTGTGACAGACTTCAGAACAACAGGAATATATCCTCTTTACCCAGTGGTTTTCAAAGAAGATGATTTTTTGGGGAGTGGAGATTATATTGATATATGAATGTGGGGATTCTAGAAATGATGTGAATTTAAATACAACACATGAAAATGTGAATTCTTCGCTTTGTGAAGAATTAACTGTACCAGTCAATGCAGGCCACTTATCTGAGATTTAAAATGAAAAAGGGAGGTCACGGTAGCAGAAGTTTCTCCCATTCCATGTCCAAAAAATATCGGTATGGAGAACCATACATGACTTCCATATTCTAAGATTTATAATCTGAAATATGCTTGCCTGCCAAGCACGATATATTTTCTAATATATACATAATTTACATTAAAATGAAAAAATTATAATTTTATTGCCTGGCAACAAAATTATTTTATTTTCAACAATTACCATTGTTTGAAAAAGTTTAAATGAATTTTCAAGTACTTTACTCTTGTTAAAACGTAAAAGGTTGCAGGTAAACTACCCCTTCCCCTTAACCGATCTTCACCAAAATCTAATGGCCTTGAGTCCTCTACAATTCACTGACGTATGCAAAAAATTATTTGATTCTGTTTGAATTTGCGGCAGTTATCGTTTGCCATAGAAAATACGCTTGATAAAAAACGTTGCAGGTAAACCTACCCCTTCCCCTCAACCGATCTTCACCAAAAACAATAGGTCTTGAGTACTCTAGAAATCAGGGCTGTATGCAGAAAATTATTTGATTCTGTTTGAATTTGCGGCTGTTATCGTTTGCCATAGAAAATACCCTTGTTAAAAAAACGTTGTAGGTAAACTACCCCTTTCCCTTAACCGATCTTCACCAAAAACAATAGGTCTTGAGAACTCTACAATTTAGGGCTGTATGCAAATAATCTTTTGATTCTGTTTGAATTTGCGGCTGTTATCGTTTGCCATAGGAAATACCCTTGTTAAAACATAAAACGTTACAGGTAAACTACCCCTTTCCCTTAACCGATCTTCACCAAAAACAATAGGTCTTGAGAACTCTACAATTCAGGGCTGTATGCGAAACATTATTTGATTCTGTTTGAATTTGCGGCTGTTATCATTTGCCAAAAAAAAAAAAATTTCCCTTGATAAAAAAAAACCGTTGCAGGTAAACTACCCCTTTCCCTCAACCGATCTTCACCAAAAACAATAGGTCGTGAGTACTCTACAAATCAGGCCTGTATGCAAAAAATTATTTGATTCTGTTTGAATTTGCGGCAGTTATCGTTTGCCATAGAAAATACGCTTGATAAAAAACGTTGCAGGTAAACCTACCCCTTCCCCTCAACCGATCTACACCAAAAACAATAGGTCTTGAGTACTCTAGAAATCAGGGCTGTATGCAGAAAATTATTTGATTCTGTTTGAATTTGCGGCTGTTATCGTTTGCCATAGAAAATACCCTTGTTAAAAAAACGTTGTAGGTAAACTACCCCTTTCTCTTAACCGATCTTCACCAAAAACAATAGGTCTTGAGAACTCTACAATTTAGGGCTGTATGCAAATAATCTTTTGATTCTGTTTGAATTTGCGGCTGTTATCGTTTGCCATAGGAAATACCCTTGTTAAAACATAAAACGTTACAGGTAAACTACCCCTTTCCCTTAACCGATCTTCACCAAAAACAATAGGTCTTGAGAACTCTACAATTCAGGGCTGTATGCGAAACATTATTTGATTCTGTTTGAATTTGCGGCTGTTATCGTTTGCCAAAAAAAAAAAAATTTCCCTTGATAAAAAAAAAACCGTTGCAGGTAAACTACCCCTTTCCCTCAACCGATCTTCACCAAAAACAATAGGTCGTGAGTACTCTACAAATCAGGCCTGATGCAAAAAATTATTTGATTCTGTTTGAATTTGCGGCAGTTATCGTTTGCCATAGAAAAAAAATCTACACACACACACACACACACACACACTTTTCGGAAAACGACTTTTTTTCATGTTTTGAGTGTAGTAGAATCAGAATCTGCAATAATCTCGAACACGATTTTTTTTGCCATCACCATAATTCCATTCCTTAAGGAATATGGAAGTAATAAGAGCAAGGAAAGGAAAATTCTAGGGAAGGAAAACACAGCATTCTGACCATCTCACGTCTACTCCTTTGAAGGAAAGGTTAATAGAGAAAGAACAAAAGATAAAATTAAGCCAAAAGAATACAAAAATATTGCAAGTTGTCACAAAGAAAGTGAAAGGGCTGTAGACAGAGGACAAAAATAAGCGATAGAGGAAGAAAATTTGCCAGAAAACCTAGGCCTACTAGCAGGAAACATATTAACTTTGGGTCTTCTACTGAAAGTGTAGATTCAGAAAACATTAAAAGTTTGCGTGAACAAAACATTTGTAGTTTTACAAATAGTATTATTGTAGATTTATTTCAGAAACACATGAAAACCTGATGAAGACGAAGGTGTCTATTGTTTATGTGGAGAATTTGGACAGGAAAATGAACCAAGAGAGAAGTGTTCAAATAGAAGCTGTACAAATTGGTCACATAAAGAGTGCAGTTTATTGGAAAATAAATTGCAAGCTTAGATCTTTGACTTTTGCTTAAGACAGGGTGACTGACTTTTTAACTGTCTGGTAGAAGTGAATAAAATTATAATTTAAAAATTTTGTATAATGGCACTAATTTGGTAGGCTAAGTATAAATATTTTGTAATTTTTTCATTTGCGATTTATAATGTTGTTTCTAAAATTTCTTGTAATTTAATTTGAGTAAGCTGATTTGTTTTTGTTCTTTCATTTAATGGCTATTGGTATGCTAGATATTCAAAAAATTTTCAATGAACTGTAATGTAAAATATATTTTACTGGCTAATAACTGACTGAATTCAAGTGTCATTGATGTTTAAGATTATTTTCTAATGATAACTTTGTAAGATAGTTTGTTCATTTGTAAAATTAGAAAGATCTGAATTTTTTGAACTTTTATATAAATGTATTTTAAGGCAGTAATTACTTTTTAGAAGCATTATTTTGTTGTCAGTGTAACAGAGACGTGTACATCTGGTACATCTTGTAGGTACTACAATTATTTTTACTAAAGTTTAGTAAGTTAATATGTTTCAGTTTCAAATTTGTAAAGGACATACTCTTAAATTTTATATCATTATATTTAAGATATTAACTGTTTTCTTCTCTAAATAAAAGTAAGTTTGACAATAATGATGATAGACTTTGTGTTACCACGTACTGTACATAAGGGGTAATGGCTACCATCATGTTTTGTATTATCCCAGTGACCTGGGGTATTAGCGAACATGCAAACATTCTTATTTTTTTTAATTTAAGCTTTGTCTCTAATTTTGTTTATAAGTTTTCTTGTTGGCTAAATATGAATTGACAAATTCCAAATATGAATTGACAAATTTTGAAATTTATGGAGAACCCATAATTTTCTTTAAGATACCAACATGTTTACGAAATTTGGTCTTAAATCTTAAGTGTTTGGCATTAACCCGCTCTCCTTTATTTAAATTTTCGTATTTACACTATGTAGAATTATTTATTTATATTGCTGTTATTTAGACCATAATTCACTTTATTTACTGTATTTGTTTATTAAAAAAAATTGTTCATTTTTCACCTGCTTTCAGCATTGTGTTATATTTGCAAGGTTACCATTTTGTGTGTGTGTCATTTACTTCATGATGATGATGATAATGATAACAATTATATGTCGACAATCAGAGTGGTATAGTCTCCCATCGTTATCACCACAGCTGTCACTTCTTTCAAAATTGTCTGGATGATGATGATGATATTGATTTCTGTGCTCCCATGTCGATCATATGTATGTGTGTGTGTGTGTGTGTGTGTTTTGATCACTGCATGATGATAACGATTATATGTTGAGAATCAGGGCTACGTAGTCTCCCATCGTTATCACCATCGATTTGTCCCTTCACTCAAAATTGTCTGTAGGTTTATAGTATGGTGTCAGCTGACAGGTCTGATTTTGCTTGATGCCCTCCCATACTTGTCAAATTTTCTTCCATCCTGCATAAGCATCAGTTTTAAACAAATCACTTTTTGGTCTGTTTTTGCACTAATAACCCTGCTGATGTGCAAACCAGCAGTTGGATACGATATCTAATTTTTTCATTTGTTTAGTGCATAAAAATTACTTCTTTATAACTTAATTACCAGAGTAATTAATATGTGTTTAAATAGTTCAGTTATTCATACATAATTTGCTGTCATCTCGTGTCTATTATGTAACATGACATAAGGTAGTGAAGATACAATGATAATTAATTATAAAACAAAGAAGCTGAAGACGAGAATAAAAGGCAAGAACTTATAAACTCAAGAGATTAATAACCCAATAACCAAATGACAAATGACTGATAAACTGACAATGACTTGATTCAGTAGATCGGATAAATACAAAAAGAACAACGGAACAAGGAAGAAGGAACCAAGAACTAAATGTAATCAAGAAATTGAGAATGAACATTGTAATTCCCTAATAATGACCATTAAAATGTATGTTAACAAATGCACTAATGTAATTACAGTATAGATGAGATGTACCTAGGGTAATAATGACAAATAAGAAAGATAGTAATGTTATGTATATTTTATTAATGAAGGAATGTACCCATAAATATAAGTTAGGGAATTAATAATACACACACCCTAACGAATAGTGATAAATATAATCAAAACTAGTAAAAAATACCCTGAGGCAAATAAAGGCCACAGTTAATAACCAAAAGTGATCATTAGTGAAGGGAAAATAAAATAAACACTTATAACCAGTAACCCCATGATGATATTAACATAAATAAACAACCCAGTGAATAATCAAGTCAGTGGAAGAAAGAGTATATTAATACAAAAGTGGTGACATGTAGTGATAGCATGTTGCATATAATAAGTGAAAGTGAATAAATCAAAAACCTTCTATGAAGGAAAAAGTGTAGTTGGTGAACTTGTTAGTAGACTGTATTAGAATAACTGGAAGACCTGTAATAAACTTTGTACTAGCAAGTAAGAGGAACTCATTATAATGTGATTAAGTTAAGCAATAGTTAATAAGAATTATAGGATAAGATAGAAATTAAGTCATTGGAATGAAAGGCAAACAAGAAAGATAGACACTGTTTTATAGTGAAGGAATGAGGGAATAGAGTATATTGTGAAGAGTACAGTTTAATAGTAGTATAATAAGAGTGTTATTATTGTTTAAAAAACCAATATAATATAATGAATCATCAGTTGAACCAGATAGTAGTAAGGAATAGAAGGGTAGTTAGAAGTTTTATTTCAGGCTTGAACCTGTCAGGAAAATGTTTATTATTATAATAAGAGGTGTAGTTAGAAACACCAATGTTTATTACTTGTTTCTGTTAAAAATTGTTTTAAAGTACCAAATATAAAGGTAAGAAGTTACAAAGAAATGTCAGATAGTAGTATAGGAAAATGTAGGCTCTAGGCCTGACAGTTGATGATGAATTTTGTAAATTAAAGAACAAACAATAGCCCAATATCAAAGCAGAATATACCAAATGTTTAAACAAGTTAAGTGGGTATTCCTAATACCAAAATGTATAAATAACATCCAGTTTTGGATAAAATATACATAAAATATAAATAAGGAAAATAACAAAAATGTGATTAGCTACCCAAAAGTAACCATGAGGGGTATCAAAATGATCCTTATAAAAATTATGAACAATGGTATTCATGTAATAAACCTAGCTATTAATGTAAGGAAGAAATCTTAATTTGAAGATATTTTGTAGATTTAAACTAAAATAAGACGTTAGAATATCACAATAACATAAATTAACGACCAATGAGAATTAGCATAATTTATTAGGTAACCACAGCAACCGAAATTTATTGCCAAAAAAACCGTTGAATTTTCGTTAATTTATTATTGACCGACGCCGAGGGCGGATGTATGCAGCTCTCAACCAAAATTGTATCCTAAATAAGTAAATTTTGACTGAAATCGTAAGGAAGAGAAATAGTAATAGCAGTCCAGGGAACACCTGATAATAGATTTATTATTAAAATTTTCACAAACCAAAATTATCCGTGGAAATTAAGAAGACTTCTGGAATCATAGCTGGCGACTCATCCCGAAGAAAGACCAGAGGTGACCTACTTCAACCCAAGAAGACGGACGATTGCAGAACGAGTACGAAGCTGAACTTTATGGAAAAACCCGTCTGAACGAGAGTGACGAATATCCGAAGAATAGAAGACGACCAGATCCACCCGGAAGAAGCAGACGAGCATCGTGGAAGCCCCAGCGAGAATCGATGAGTATAAAACACTAATCTCACTAAAACGAATTCCCAATTTTTCTATCCATAATAACAAACCACAATTTTCACTTCACTGATCACTATTCTGAATTAGAACTGAAAGTATTTATAATACCACTACTATTGAACTTTAATCAATTGATAATTATTTAAACTGAGCTATAATAAATAATTAATAAACATAACTTGTTGACAAAATCCTAACCAAAAAATTAGACTAACTCTCATTGACGATTACTTACTTGGATGTATTAAAATATTAAATATTGTGTACCTAGTTTTAAGAATTATTATAAATTTGTGCATTTTAGCCGTAATCCAATACTTCTGTAGCCAAAATGACTTATTAACACCCCCTGGGTAAAACATTTTATTGTAAACCAACGGTACTCGCCAAGTGGCGTGTACATGACACATTTAAACAGAGCATGCCAACTGAGCAACTGTAAAAGCCGGTGCTAAGATAAAATAATCAGTGGCGGATCTAGGGGGGGCAAGCCGGGGCCCTTGCCCCGGGCGGCAACTTCAGGGGGCGGCAAATTCAACTGTGGTTGATTCGATTCGATTTTTATGACTCGATTATTTTTATAAGGAATCGGAAATTCTACACCGACACCGCGTAAAGTAGTAAATATACAGTTTAGTACTAATGTTACGGGAAGGTGTAGTAGCACATTATGCATAGTCACATTATGCAATTTTTATAAAAATGAAACAATTTCTTAACGTTTCGAAACATTCGTGATCCCTTATCAGAAGCTAAAATCAAGTATTGAAAATAATCAGCGACCTTCACCAAAACATACCATTGTTAAAAAGCCATAGATAGAAAATCAATTTTCCCAAGAACAAATACATTTAATTTAATTCATCTTGTTAATTTCTCCTAATAAAACAAAAAATTAGAATTCGCGGATCCCGGGCATCCAATAAATAAAATACGGGGTCGTGGAATCTCTATTTTCTCCTTTTTTTATATAATTGTTATTTTTATAGTGATTTGCTCCGAGGTACAGCCAACGGTACCTCACCTAAATTCATTATTAATAGTAAATTGGAGCTTTTAGTTTTGCTAGATGTCTGTTTTTAGGTTAGTTACACTTACGTTCAACTTCATATTCCCGGTCATTTGTGTGTGTGTGTGTGTGTGTGTGTGGTAAATATATTATGCCAATTAACCAAAAACAAAAAATATGGGGGGGCGCCAATCTTATTCTTGCCCCGGGCGCAGGACAACCTAGATCCGCCACTGAAAATAATGTACTACTAACTAACTGAAAACTATTAAAGGGTTAATAAATAATATTATTCTGCAACGCTGTATGTTTGATTCGTACAAATTAAGATAATACATAGAAAATTATTGAAGTGAAAACAACAAACTTCACAGTTAGCGAAGTCGACACTGAAAAACGGCGTGCGCCAATCAGGTGGCGAGGCGGCAATATTCAAACCAAACGCCGAGAGATACAGTTTGCCCGTAAATGGTAAGAAAAGGTACAACTCGACTCGCTGCACGCAAATAATATTGACAGAATTTATTGAACTTATTAAAAACATCAATCATACACCTCTACTATACCACGAACCCAACGAGCGAGTTAAAAAACGCTCGTCACACACACATTCACGAAACGAGTAATAGAACGAATTACAGAAACACCTACTTATTAAATACCACCCCGCACAAAAGGAAATATTACAATATACACAGCTCTTCAGCTTCCTCTAATGGCACTGCTTGGTTTGAAAAATGAATTTTTAAATGTGTGAGTTTTATTAAACAACATTTATTAAATATTAGCAATTAATTATTAACCTTTATTCACGCCATAACCAGAGTTCACAACACAAAGATGATATGCTCTACATCACACAGAGACACAGGATTTCCTGTATGCATGAAACAGGCTACAGCTGGCAGAAGCATACACACAAAACACACTGTCCACACATGCACTTCACATCCCCTTAGTAACACATGTTCATTATTGTTCAAAACGTGCTGAAAACAGGCCCATTTCTGCTTCCACTATTTAAAACTACTTACAACAATTACAAATATTATTATGGGTGTATAAGCAAATATGTATCATTGCAGTACGTACACTTTACTGGCACAATACTAAATCTGGTGTTGTATAGAATACTTGGGAATTTGATGAGATGGCCACTGTAAGCCAGAAAGTGTGAAAAAGTACATGTTTTACACACTGCCTGGGGAATTATTTAGCATGCCTAACCTCTGATAGGTAAAGTATTCAAGAGGCTGGTTAACCCCAGAGTTGTCTAAATTCAATTCTAACTGCCGGGTTGATCTTACTGATGTTCAATCACTGCCAAAGACTTCAAATTCACAATGGTCTACCACGACCATTTGATTAAATTTGTAGACCTTTGGGCCCTTAAAACAAAGATGGCTAAGAAGCTGCCTAGGAATATCACTGACATTTTTACTCTGTTTGGAGCACTGTCAATCAAAACATAACAGGAAATTCATAATAAGATCGTCTCTAGTTCAGAAAATACTGGCCTTTGATACAAATTGTTCACAGTAAGCCCTGCCATTCTTAGAGTCTGGTTAGTGTTGAATGAGGACATCAAGATATTGGAAAAAGGCTTTGGGTTGATAGGAAGATGGAAAAATTGACCAATGATACGAAGGACTACATTTGTACAATTAATAAAAATATCGGTATGGAGAACCATACATGACTTCCATGTTCTAAGATTTATATTTAAAATCATTTATGAAATGAAATGATTCCATAGAAACTACTTCTTTCCACTTATTGCTTCAGCCTTAACGACAGTACTGTGGTCACTAACGTATACCACCACACGTTATTGCACTCGATTTTCACTGATGGTGGCAGTCGACGGCACTGCGGAAACGTCTGGTTTTGCAGAAAACATTGGACTATGGCCAAACAGCCCGGGAAGGAATTTTAACAACAAACTACTACTTTGTTGCCGATAATGTAGTACACATATAAAAATTATCCCCTCCCCCTTCAACTATAATTTTCATTTATAGAAAATTATCCCCACCCCGTTCAACTAGCCTCTTCATTTATAGATATTTCATCTATGTTTCTACAGTGGATTATTAAGATCTTTTTATCGGGATACTTTATTAATCATAATTAAGTACTTTACTCTTGTTACAACAAAAAAAGTTTCAGATAAACTGCTCTTTCCCCGTAACCGATCTTCACAAAAATCAATAGGCCTTGAGTCTTCTACTCTACAACTCAGGCACATATGTATAAATTATTTGATTCTGTTTGAATTTACGGCAGTTATCGTTCATCATGAAAAAATTTCTCTTGTTACAACATAAAATGTTGCTGGTAAACTACCCCTTCCCCTTAACCGATCTTCACCAAAATCAACACGCCTTGAGTTCTCTACAATGTAGGGATGTATGCAAAAACTTATTTGATTATGTTTGAATTTACGGCAGTTATCGTTCGTCATAAAAACATTAACCTTGTTATCACATAAAACGTTGCAGGTAAACTACCCCTTTCTCTTAACTGATCTTCACCAAAATCAATAGGTCTTGAGTCCTCTACAATTCAGGGACGCATGCAAAACATTATTTGATTCTGTTTGAATGTGCGGCAGTTATCGTTCGTCATAGAAAAAATTACCGTTGCTAAAACATAAAATGATGCAGGTAAACTACCCCTTTCACTTAACGGATCTTCACCAAAAACAATAGGTCTTGAGAACTCTACAATTCAGGGCTGTATGCGAAACATTATTTGATTCTGTTTGAATTTGCGGCTGTTATCGTTTGCCAAAAAAAAAAAAATTTCCCTTGATAAAAAAAAAAACATTGCAGGTAAACTACCCATTTCCCTTAACCGATCTTCACCAAAAACAATAGATCTTGAGAACTCTACAATTCAGACTATACGCAAAAAATTATTTGATTCTGTTTGAATTTGTGGCTGTTATCGTTTGCCATAGAAAAAAAATCTGCAGACACACAGACACTTTTCAAAAAATGACTTTTTCACATTTTGAGGGTAGTACAATCAGAATCTGCAATAATCTTGACCACGATTTTTTTTGCCATCACCATACTTCCATTTCCTTATGGAACATGGAAGTAAAACAGGGCCCTCCATGGTGGGATCAAGAGCTCTCGTTGGTTGTAACGTAAACATTAGCTTCAAAACAAT
Organism: Magicicada septendecula; assembly: GCA_034769895.1. Taxonomy (NCBI): domain Eukaryota; kingdom Metazoa; phylum Arthropoda; class Insecta; order Hemiptera; family Cicadidae; genus Magicicada; species Magicicada septendecula. The sequence goes on along the minus strand of CM068368.1, from coordinate 640,348,808 downwards.
TTCCCTTCTCCATGAAGTTTTTGAAATTCTTCAAAGCAAAGAAGACCTCGAGCAAGTCAAAAACAATATCCAAATGACAGAAGACAGAAGATACAAAAAAAAGCTCTAGTCAGCCTGCTGACAAAGTGAATTCACTGACAATAACATGATATATTTTTTTCAGAAGAGATTTCTGGAGATCACAAGTGTGACTGCTGTACAGTGAAAGATGAGAACAAGATATTGTGCCCCCTCTGCTTCAAAACTAATACTGCTATTGATGAGTGGAAATTACTAAAATCAAGCCTCAGAAGTCAGACAAAGAACATTAAGTCTGATCTGGACACACAGTTTCTGTCAGTCTCAATGGGAGCAATTGTTTGAGTTCCCATTCCTGAATGGATAAGGAATGAGGTGACTTCCAGAACATCCTAGTTGTCATCGCTGAGGGTGATGGAAGACGGAGGACCACCAATCAAAAGTTAAACCAGCTGTATGTGAGATTGTAGTTAACAGTGTGTCTGAAAAGCTTGATGCGAATGGATCTTCCTCAACAAGAAACAGCTCTTTCTTCTGCTGTATCCCACAATCTTCAGAAAATAAGAGTTTTTTTTTGTAAAGTGCATGTGTCAAACCAAATACCAAATAAAAAAAAAGTCACTGATAAACGAGAGAAGGTATAACTCAAAGTGTCACACGGTATGTTGCAACACGTGACAGAATGTACATTTTTGAGACTTTTTTGCTACAGTAAAATAGATTTTTAAATGAAAAAAGGGGATGATTGTAATGAAGTAAAGGACATGTTTGTAACAGATGCAGAGATTTCTGTTACAATTAACATTTTTATAATAAAATGGATTTTAGTAACAAAATAGATTTTTATCATAGAATACAAGCAATTTTAACAGGCATCTTTAATTTCATACTTTGCCTGTAGAACCAATGACATTATATAAAATGCCTAAGTAATGTACGGGACACACAGGAAGTATGTTAAAAAAAAAATGAAAAGAATAAAATTCTATACTTTGGTAAAACCACTACGCATTGTAGAAAGTGTCTTGGATTTTGTCTTGCCTGAATTTCATGCTTTGTTGTTAATGCTATACATTACTATGACCGTCTTTTTTTACACAAACAGGGCATTACAGCTGTGGACCAAGCAAATACCATTTCCTTTTCTTCTCCTGCCAGAAGGTCGCCTTCCTTTCCACTGTCCACCCCTTTCTTGTCTTCTTCTTACTGCAGAGAACCTCAAGATTTTGAACTTTATTTCTGTATGTATTTCTATCCACACGGTCATTCAAAGAGATACCCAGTTTCATCATTTCCTCCTTGAGTTGTTTGGTGTATCCGTTCAGACTGGAAAGTTGCCAAATATAGTTGAAAATTTGTTTATTTAATCTGGACCGATCCATCCAAACCATGTGTCCAAGGAATCTCAGTCTTTTCCTTTGAAAACCCATTTCCAGATCTTCCAGATCCCTGTACAGCTCTTCTTTGAGTCTATGCCTGTACCCATCCGAAGAATTCTTTGTTCAATTTTGAGAGATTCCAAATTTTGAAAGCACATTCTTTCCACTCCATACATGGTCACCGGTCTGATCACAGTGCTATAATGGCAGACTTTCACACTGCTGGAAAGGTTTTTCTTTCCATACAGTTCCCGGGTTAAAGTAAAGGGCTTTGCTAATTTGAGTTTGCTTATCTTAAAGGATTCTTTGTGTGAGGCGTTTTGGGATATGTTTTCCCCAAGATATTTAAAATTAGGCATGTTTTCGGTAATTTAAATAGGGTGGTCATAATTTCCGTTTTAGCAAAGGAGATTTGGAAATCAGTTTTCTCCGCTATCTGCCTGAGATCTTCTACTTGCTTTCTTGCTTCTTCTTCTGAGTGGGTGAAGATGGCAAGATCATCTGTGAAAGCTAAACAGCTTAATTCTACGTCTTTGGATTTGTTACCTATTCTAACCCTAGTGGAATTGACTTTATGGAAGGTTTTCATGACTTTATCTAGGACATAGTTAAAGAGAATAGAGAAGAGTCCATCCCCTTAACGTACACCAGTGTGAATTGGGAAGGGGTCACTAAGTTCTCCTAGGAGTTTAATTTTGGAAACTGTGTCAGTTAAAGTTAATTTAACTAAATTTAGAGTTCTGGGATCGACACCGCATTCACTGCATTCCTGCAGACACTGGAAGAGGGTCTCTCGATACACTGAATCATAGGCCTTCTGAAAATCAATGAAAGTTATGAAGAGGGGGAGATATTTCTTTGAAGGAAATATGTAATGATCAACTTCAAACTGAGGATCTGTTCCGGGCACGATCTGCCTTTTCTGAAACCACCTTGATATTCACCAAGGTGGGGATTGAGCTGGGATTCGAGTCTACTGAGGAGGAGCTTAGAGAAGACTTTATAAGTTACAGGGAGAAGTGAAATCCCCAGTAGTTATTCACATCGATTTTACTGCCCTTTCTTGTGGAGAGGGTGTATGAGGGCGGACTTCCACTCTGGAGGGACTGTTTCTCCTTCCCATATTTTCTGAAATAAGGCTGTGATTCTGGAAAGGAACTCTTTGCTGATGTTCTTCCAAAGTTCTACGGTGATACCATCTTCACCGGACACTTTACTGTTGCAAAGGGACTGGATAGTTTCTCAGATTTTGTTTTCATTTTGGGGGCCGCGAATTAGGGTTATGTGGAACCTGTTGAAACTGGAGCTTGGAAGTTGGGACTTGGCAGTTGAGAAGATTTTGGAAATATTGGGGTAGAAGCTGACAATTTTCCTGGTTGTTTAGAGCAAGGGAGTAGTTTTCTTTTTGAAAACATAAACTTGGGGAAAATATTACTGGTTATTACTGGTTGGGGAAAATATTACATTATTATTATTATTATTATTTTATTTTTACTAGGGTACAATTTGCATGTCAATACAATAAACAATATTGTATAAACTGTTATACAATTAGTTTATTATATGAGACTATACCAGCACAGGGATAAAAAACAAAGACTGACCATATGCAAATATTTGCAATCTTATAATAAACCATATTACAAAATTTAACACTTATTTTATAACTAATTTGTTCTATTATTGTGTAGTGTTCACTACTCACAACACAGCTGTATACACAATATCACACACACACACACACACACACACACACACACACACACACACACACACACACACACACACACACACACACACACACTGCTTGTATGAAATGTTTATTCCTATAAAAAACATACAAAAATTACATTATTTAAATTATCTTCCCACCAACACATTATTATAATATCCATTAAATGTAAACAAGAAATTTAAAAAAATGCAAAACAATATTCACCCATTTCTCTTTATCATATACTATCACTTATCCCTATCTTCAGATCCTCTTGTTGAAAACCATACTTGTTTATATACGTATGTAATAGCATCCTGTAACAATTAATTCAGGTTAGGTTCGCATTCTTTCATTGCTTTGGGGATTCAACTTTATTCTGAGATAATCATACCTTATTAATATTTTCTGTTTGTACGTATTTAAGACTGATTATGTTCCTGAGTGAATTATTCCTCATTCTTTCTTTCCTGGATTTTTCACTTTCTGGATTTCTGCCCAATAACAGTCTCCTAAGATGCTGCTGTATAGTTATCACATAACTATAAGAGTATAAGATATAGGAGTATAAGACTGTACCAAATCCTATACAGAGCAGAAATGTGGATGATTAGTATGAATACACATGTTTCTTTTGCAATTTGTGAAAATGTCAATAGCTCCTGTTACTTTTATTGGTCATTCCACATGTTTTTTGTTTTTACCTTTTAAGAGCCACAAAGACAGCAACAGTTCATTATTATTATTATTATTATTACATTTATTATTATTATTAATACAAATAGTATTCAAATTATTATTTTATTACAAAAAAAACAATTTATTAGTTTTAAAAAATAAATTAATTATTCAGCTTAGTCTTTACGTTAATTAAATACACAGTTTTAATGAAGCAGATTATGATCTGACAAGTGCACATCTGTCAGTACAATTGTTATATTTCACATGAAACTAAGTTTTGTATGATAATTATGATGGACATATATAACATAAAATGTCTGTGTGTGTTCTTGTAGGTATTAGCATTTCTGTTCTTCTGAATATGATCACGTGGAAGTTTTTTTATGTTAGGTTGCCATCCTTCAAACAAATATCAGAAGAACAAGAATATGCACACCCACACACACACATACGAGCGCGCATGTATATGTATAATCTTTGAATGTGAATTATAACAGATACATACAGTATAATGAACACACACACACACACACACACACACACACACACACACACACACACACACACACACACACACACACACACACACACACACACACACACACACACTTTCTATATATGTAACTCAAAAGTTTCTTGCAGTAATTATATATATATACATATATTTTATATATCAAACATTTTTGATTATATCTCCTTTTCTTCAAGTCTACATAACATAACAGTACAAAAACATCGTGATCTCTACTCAATAATACACACAGTTACCAATTGTGTATTCATAATGTATATGGAAAATAGAAAAATGTGTGTATGTGTGTGAAGAATGTTTATCTTTAACTGAGAATATTTCTGGACAAAAAACCACCAGAGATCAAAAACTAAGTTTAAATATTTGTTAAAATTTTCTTTAATCACTTGATTTAGTTTTTATTTGCATCATTACAACAGACATTTGCTCCCCCCCCCACACACACACACACACGCGCGCGTGCGCACACACACACACACACACACAGAGCTGGTACTTTGCTTTTTATAGGGATCAACTGCAAGGGGGTTACAAACTGAACTGACAAATAATCAGTGTGGTTACAAAAAATGTATAACAAAATCTGGCATAATATCAACTCTAAGCTAATTTAGATACCACTGGCATGACAGAATTAAGCCAATTCACATGACTATAGAGTCTACTCATATATGTGTATACACATAAAAAAATGAGATAATTAGATGGAGAAACCATACATAATTCTTAACTGTACTAGTTTTTATTTTACTTAACATTACAAAATAAGTTTGCAAAGAAAATATCTCTCTCTCTCTTACACGAGATGTAAGTCAATACAAGAATTAAAATTTATATTGGTGAATTAAATCACAGTATTTTACAACTGGTGAATTTTTACTTTAGAAGATAATTTTTTTGTGGTCTAGCAAAATTCTAATTTAGTGGCGATTTGATTCATAACAGATAAATCTACTACATGAACAAAAGTTCATGACCCTTTTTTTACTGGTTCTTTTTAATCAAAATCAAGGTCAGTTACAAGGATAAACCAATAAATTATTAATACGTTTCTTTAATAGAAGAGACATCGCCTTACATTCAATAACATCATTGGTTATGTTTAGAATCTCTTAATAAACTTCAGCTGACTTACAAAGTGAAATGTTTAAATATTTATCAAAGTTCAGCAAGGGTATTAAAACTATACTATATGACAATTTAAGTTATAAGAGGTTTGATTAAAAGTTTATTCAATTTTTGTTTATTTGAAAAATTTCATATTGTCTTCTTCAAAATAACTCCACTGGATATAACACAATTATGTCAACATTTTTTTTTCAGTCTTCAAACCATTTTTGGAATGCACTTTCTTCTATAGCATTGATTTTTGTTTTGTATCTTTAATAATAACAAATGTCCCTTCATATTTTTTTTTATTCTTTAGAAGAGGAAAAGATTGCATTCGGACATGTCTGGTGAATACGATATTGCAGTATCATTATGATCTTATACTGCCTAAAACACATAAAACAACCTATAACACAAGCGCTGATGTATTATATTGGTGGAATTTCCATAAATTATCCTTCCATAAGTCTAACCGTTTTTTTATTGTTTGTGTGTTTTTGAGCTTCATGTGTAACATGCACATAAATAGCTTAGCTTAAAATGCTAAATATTACTCTTCATTTGGTAGTGGACCTAGTAACAAAAATCATTAACAAATGGTCACAATTCCACAGTCTTCGCCTCATTCACAACTACAGTATCTTTAAAATTTTGTGCTTGTTGCAAACTGCTTGTTCATGCATGCCACACTCACTAAAGCATTCTGTAACAGTATGTTACACCACCACTTATCTTAGTCTTTACTAAAAGTATAAAGCAAGTTCTTGAATCTTGCATTGTAGAATGTTGAAAAAAATCGCTGAATATACCAAAGTGGACTAAAACTCTATTACCTTTCAAATCTAATTATACACCCAATTAGACAAGTGTATCAGCTTACAGATTTAAACAACTGTACCAGCATCACACAAAAAAAAACAATTTTTGAATCCAACAATTCTAGCATGGCATATTTAAATATCGCTATGGAGAACCATACATGACTTCCATGTTCTAAGATTTATATTTAAAATCATATTCGAAATGAAATATTTCCATAGAAACTACGTCTTACTACTTATTGCTTCAGCATTAACCACAGTACTGTAGTCGCTAACGTATACCACCTCATGTTTTCGCACTCGATTTTCACTGATGATGGGAGTCGATGGCACTGCCGAAAAGTCTGGTTTTGCAGAAAACATTGGACTATGGCTAAACAGCCCAGGAAGCAATTTTAACAAAAAACTACTTCTTTGCTGCCGATAACGTATTACACATATAAAAAATTCTCCCCTCCACCATCAACTATAATTTTTAATAATAGAAAATTACCCCCACCCCGTTCACCTAACCTCTTCATTTAAAGATATTTCATCTATGTTTCTACAGTGGATTATTATGAGCTCCTTATCAGGATACTTTATTTTTAAAAATTAAGTACTTTACTCTTGTTAAATCATAAAATGTTTCAGGTAAACTACCCCTTTCTCTTAACCGATCTTCTCCAAAATCAATAGACCTTCAGTCCTCTACAATTCAGGGATGCATGCAAAAAAATATTTGATTCTGTTTGAATGTGCGGCAATTATCGTTCGTCATGGAAACATTTCTCTTGTTAGAACATAAAATGTTGCAGGTAAACTACCCCTTTCCCTTAACCGATCTTCACCAAAATCAACAGACCTTGAGTTCTCTACAACTCAGGAAAGTGTGCAAAAAATTATTTGATTCTCTTTGAATTTTCGGCAGTTATCCTTCGTCATAAAAAAATTACCCTTTTTAAAACATAAAACGTTGCTGATAAACTACCCCTTTCCAAGAACCGATCTTCAACAAAATCAACAGACCTTGAGTTCTCTTTAGTTCAAAAAGGTATGCAAAAACGTAGTTGATTCTGTTTGAATGTACGGCAGTTATCGTTCGTCATATAAAAAATTACCCTTGTTAAAACATAAAATGTTGCAGGTAAACTACCACTTTCCCTTAACCGATCTTCACCAACACCAATAGGTATTGAGAACTCTACAATACAGAGCTGTATGCAAAACATCATTTGATTCTGTTTGAATTTGCGGCTGTTATCGTTTGCCATAGAAAAATATCGGTATGGAGAACCATACATGACTTCCATATTCTAAGATTTATATTTAAAATCATTTTCGAAATGAAATATTACCATAGAAACTACTTCTTTCTACTTACTGCTTCAGCCTTAACCACAGTACTGTGGTCACTAACATATACCACCTCACGTTATTGCACTCGATTTTCACTGATGATGGAAGTCGATGGCATTGCTGAAACGTCTGGCTTTGTAGAAAACATTGGACTACGGCCAAATATCCCGGGAAGGAATTTTAACAAAAACTACTTCTTTGTTGCCGATAACGTTGTACACATATATATAAAAAAATATGCATAAAATTAATGGCTTGTATTAGTTAATGATTGATCTCCATTAAGTAGTGCTCAAGTTTCCAAAGTTTTAATATTATGATGTCCGTAATTAAAACATCAGAGCAGGTTTAGTGTGTATGAGGGTACACCGTGGACAAAAATTTTCAACATTTCCTATTGAGCGTTGATTTGAATAAAGCTGTGAATCTACAGTGTACGTTTCACAGAACAAACACGCGGAAAAGAAGGAGCGCTCCGAAGTCACTAATGGACCCTCAGCATCTTGCAGAGGGTTCATTCCCTAAAGACGAAAAGTCTGTCTATGAATCGTTCCTCTGTAAACACGTGCAGTTACACTGCCCAGCGATACACAGGAAGCAAATCGCTATCCACGCTGGACACTTTTTCGGCTTGCATGCATTATGTTGGTATGGGTTCGGCACTTTCCATTTAAAAACCGTGCAAATGTAAGAAAATAAACATGAATGAGGCCAGAAATAACGCGAATTGTGTGTGTGTGTGTGTGTGTGTGTGTGTGTGTGTGTGTGTTCCCTGCCTTTTCATTGCGGTAGTCATAATAATAAAATGGAAACGTAAACAGTACATAACTGAGAAAAAATACATAAATGAAAAAACCATAATTTTATTGCCTGGCAACAAAATTATTTTATTTTTAACAATTACCATTGTTTCAAAAAGTTTAAATAAATTTTCAAGTACTTTATTCTTGTTAAAACGTAAAAGGTTGCAGGTAAACTACCCCTTCCCCTTAACCGATCTTCACCAAAATCAAAATTCCTTGAGTACTCTACAAATCTGGGCTGTATACAAAACACTATTTGATTCTGTTTGAATCTGCGGCTGTTATCGTTTGCCATAGAAAATACCCTTGTTAAAAAAACGTTGCAGGTAAACTACCCCTTTCCCTCAACCGATCTTCACCAAAAACAATAGGCCTTGAGAACTCTACAATTTAGGGCTGTATGCAAATAATCTTTTGATTCTGTTTGAATTTGTGGCTGTTATCGTTTGCCATAGGAAATACCCTTGTTAAAACATAAAACGTTACAGGTAAACTACCCCTTTCCCTTAACCGATCTTCACCAAAAACAATAGGTCTTGAGAACTCTACAATTCAGGGCTGTATACGAAACATTATTTGATTCTGTTTGAATTTGTGGCTGTTATCGTTTGCCAAAAAAAAAAATTTCCCTTGATAAAAAGAAACCGTTGCAGGTAAACTACCCCTTTCCCTCAACCGATCTTCACCAAAAACAATAGGTCGTGAGTACTCTACAAATCAGGGCTGTATGCAAAAAATTATTTGATTCTGTTTGAATTTGCGGCTGCTATCGTTTGCCATAGAAAAAAAATCTACAGACAGACACACAGACAGACACACACACAGACACCTTTCGGAAAACGACTTTTTTTCATGTTTTGAGCGTAGTAGAATCAGAATCTGCAATAATCTCGAACACGATTTTTTTTGCCATCACCATACTTCCATTCCTTAAGGAATATGGAAGTAAAATATCGGTATGGAGAACCATACATGACTTCCATATTCTAAGATTTATATTTAAATCTTAATATCGCCTGCCAAGCGCGATATATTTTCTCTTATACATGATGTACATTAAAATGAAAAAATTTTAATTTTATTGCTTGGCAACAAAATTATTTTATTTTTAACAATTACCATTGTTTGAAAAAGTTTAAATAAATTTTCAAGTACTTTACTCTTGTTAAAACGTAAAAGATTGCAGGTAAACTACCCCTTCCCCTTAACCGATCTTCACCAAAATCGAAAGTCCTTGAGACCTCTACAATTCAGGGACGTATGCAAAACATTATTTGATTCTGTTTGAATTTGCGGCTGTTATCGTTTGCCATAGAAAATACCCTTGTTAAAAAAACGTTGCAGGTAAACTACCCCTTTCCCTCAACCGATCTTCACCAAAAACAATACGTCTTGAGAACTCTACAATTTAGGGCTGTATGCAAATAATCTTTTGATTCTGTTTGAATTTGCGGCTGTTATCGTTTGCCAAAAAAAGAAAAAATTCCCTTGATAAAAAAAAACCGTTGCAGGTAAACTACCCCTTTCCCTCAACCGATCTTCACCAAAAACAATAGGTCACGAGTACTGTACAAATCAGGGCTGTGTGCAAAAAATTATTTGACTCTGTTTGAATTTGCGGCAGTTATCGTTTGCCATAGAAAAAAAATCTACAGACACACACACACACACACACACACAGACACTTTTCGGAAAACGACTTTTTTCATGTTTTGAGTGTAGTAGAATCAGAATCTGCAATAATCTCGAACACGATTTTTTTTGCCATCACCATACTTCCATTCCTTAAAGCATATGGAAGTAAAAAGTAAAAAAAATTACCCTTGATAAAAAACCGTTGCAGGTAAACTACCCCTTTCCCTTAACCGATCTTCACCAAAAACGACAGGTCTTGAGAACTCTACAATTTAGGGTTGTATGCAAAATATTATATGATTTTGTGTGAATTTGCGGCTGTTATCGTTTGCCATAAAAAATTCCCTTGATAAAACAAAAAACGTGGCAGGTAAACTACCCCTTTCCCTTAAACGATCTTCACCAAAAACAATAGGTCTTTAGTACTCAAGAAATCAGGGCTGTATGCAAAAACGTATTTGATTCTGTTTGAATTTGCGGCTCTTATCGTTTGCCATAGAAAATACCCTTAAAAACATAAAACGTTGCAGGTAAACTACCCCTTTCCCTTAACCGATCTTCACCAAAAACAAAAGGTCTTGAGAACTCTACAATTTAGGGCAGTATGCAAAACATTATTTGATTATGTTTGAATTTGCGGCTGTTATCGTTAATTAAAAATTAACGATACAAAAAACAAAAAGATTTATATTTAAAATCATTTTCAGCCAAACAGCCAGGCTGTGTCTTACCTGCCTTTTTATTGCTGTATTAAATGAAAAATATTATATTATATTAAAATGAAAAAATTATAATTTTATTGCCTGGCAACAAAATTATTTTATTTTTAACAATTACCATTGTTTCAAAAAGTTTAAATAAATTTTCAAGTACTTTACTCTTGTTAAAACGTAAAAGGTTGCAGGTAAACTACCCCTTCCCCTTAACCGATCTTTACCAAAATCGAAAGTCATTGAGACCTCTACAATTCAGGGACGTATGCAAAAAATTATTTGATTCTGTTTGAATTTGCGGCTCTTATCGTTTGCCATAGAAAATACGCTTGATAAAAAAACGTTGCAGGTAAACTACCCCTTCCCCTTAACCGATCTTCACCAAAAACAACAGGTCTTGAGTACTCTACAAATCAGGGCTGTATGCAAAACATTATTTGATTCTGTTTGAATTTGCGGCTGTTATCGTTTGCCATAGAAAATACCCTTGTTAAAAAAAACGTTGCAGGTAAACTACCCCTTTCCCTCAACCGATCTTCACCAAAAACAATAGGTCTTGAGAACTCTACAATTTAGGGCTGTATGCAAATAATCTTTTGATTCTGTTTGAATTTGCGGCTGTTATCGTTTGCCATAGGAAATACCCTTGTTAAAACATAAAACGTTACAGGTAAACTACCCCTTTCCCTTAACCGATCTTCACCAAAAACAATAGGTCTTGAGTACTCTACAAATCAGGGCTGTATGCAAAACATTATTTGATTCTGTTTGAATTTGCGGCTGTTATCGTTTGCCATAGAAAATACCCTTGTCAAAAAAAAGTTGCAGGTAAACTACCCCTTTCCCTCAACCGAACTTCACCAAGAACAATAGGTCTTGAGAACTCTACAATTTAGGGCTGTATGCAAATAATCTTTTGATTCTGTTTGAATTTGCGGCTGTTATCGTTTGCCATAGGAAATACCCTTGTTAAAACATAAAACGTTACAGGTAAACTATCCCTTTCCCTTAACCGATCTTCACCAAAATCAACAGATCTTGAGAACTCTACAATTCAGGGCTGTATGCGAAACATTATTTGATTCTGTTTGAATTTGCGGCTGTTATCGTTTGCCAAACAAACAAAATTACCCTTGATTAAAAAAAAACCGTTGCAGGTAAACTACCCGTTTCCCTCAACCGATCTTCACCAAAAACAATAGGTCGCGAGTACTCTGCAAATCAGGGCTGCATGCAAAAAATTATTTGATTCTGTTTGAATTTGCGGCAGTTATCGTTTGCCATAGAAAAAAAATCTGCAGACACACAGACAGACAGACAGACAGACAGACACACAGACACTTGATTTTTTTTCATGTTTTGAGTGTAGTAGAATCAGAATCTGCAATAATCTCGAACACGATTTTTTTTGCCATCACCATACTTCCATTCCTTAAGGAATATGGAAGTAAAAATTACCCATGTTAAAACATAAAACATGAGATTTATAAAACATATCTAAGATTTATATTTAAAATCATTTTTGAAATAAAATATTTTCATAGAACCTACTAACGCTGGGGAAATCTGAGGAGCCAATCAGAGTTGGGCCTACCTGTCACTCTGCTGAATTTGGTGGAAAGCCCTGTCACTGTCGTCAAAGTATCAGCCTTGTCAGGGTCCTCTTTTTCTGCAAAATGGGAGAGGCTTGAGATGGAGTGAGTGACATGGTCCCCACCTCAATGAAGAACCCATTGTTTTATAAAAATATTTAAATTTTGAAAACTGAAAATTCTTTTCTTGTTGTAAATATTTACATTTTATAATCAAAATGACTTTATTTTTGTTACCTGGCAACAAAATTATTTTATTTTTACTTCCATATTCCTTAAGGAATGGAAGTATGGTGATGGCAAAAAAAATCGTGTTCGAGATTATTGCAGATTCTGATTCTACTACACTCAAAACATGAAAATATCGGTATGGAGAACCATATTGACTTCCATATTCTAAGATTTATATTTAAAATCATTTTCAGCCAAACAGCCAGGCTGTGTCTTACCTGCCTTTTTATTGCTGTATTAAATGAAAAATATTATATTACATTAAAATGAAAAAATTATAATTTTATTGCCTGGCAACAAAATTATTTTATTTTTAACAATTACCATTGTTTCAAAAAGTTTAAATAAATTTTCAAGTACTTTACTCTTGTTAAAACGTAAAAGGTTGCAGGTAAACTACCCCTTCCCCTTAACCGATCTTCACCAAAATCGAAAGTCATTGAGACCTCTACAATTCAGGGACGTATGCAAAAAATTATTTGATTCTGTTTGAATTTGCGGCTTTTATCGTTTGCCATAGACAATACGCTTGATAAAAAAACGTTGCAGGTAAACTACCCCTTCCCCTTAACCGATCTTCACCAAAAACAACAGGTCTTGAGTACTCTACAAATCAGGGCTGTATGCAAAACATTATTTGATTCTGTTTGAATTTGCGGCTGTTATCGTTTGCCATAGAAAATACCCTTGTTAAAAAAACGTTGCAGGTAAACTACCCCTTTCCCTCAACCGATCTTCACCAAAAACAATAGGTCTTGAGAACTCTACAATTTAGGGCTGTATGCAAATAATCTTTTGATTCTGTTTGAACTTGCGGCTGTTATCGTTTGCCATAGGAAATACCCTTGTTAAAACATAAAACGTTACAGGTAAACTACGCCTTTCCCTTAACCGATCTTCACCAAAAACAATAGGTCTTGAGTACTCTACAAATCAGGGCTGTATGCAAAACATTATTTGATTCTGTTTGAATTTGCGGCTGTTATCGTTTGCCATAGAAAATACCCTTGTTAAAAAAACGTTGCAGGTAAACTACCCCTTTCCCTCAACCGAACTTCACCAAAAACAATAGGTCTTGAGAACTCTACAATTTAGGGCTGTATGCAAATAATCTTTTGATTCTGTTTGAATTTGCGGCTGTTATCGTTTGCCATAGGAAATACCCTTGTTAAAACATAAAACGTTACAGGTAAACTACCCCTTTCCCTTAACCGATCTTCACCAAAATCAACAGATCTTGAGACCTCTACAATTCAGGGCTGTATGCGAAACATTATTTGATTCTGTTTGAATTTGCGGCTGTTATCGTTTGCCAAACAAACAAAATTACCCTTGCTAAAAAAAAACCGTTGCAGGTAAACTACCCCTTTCCCTCAACCGATCTTCACCAAAAACAATAGGTCGCGAGTACTCTGCAAATCAGGGCTGCATGCAAAAAATTATTTGATTCTGTTTGAATTTGCGGCAGTTATCGTTTGCCATAGAAAAAAAAATCTACAGACACACAGACAGACAGACAGACACACACACAGACAGACACACACACAGACACTTTTCGGAAAACGACTTTTTTTCATGTTTTGAGTGTAGTAGAATCAGAATCTGCAATAATCTCGAACACGATTTTTTTTGCCATCACCATACTTCCATTCCTTAAGGAATATGGAAGTAAAATATCGGTATGGAGAACCATACATGACTTCCATATTCTAAGAATTATATTTAAAATCATTTTCAGCCAAACAGCCAGGCTGTGTCTTACCTGCCTTTTTATTGCTGTATTAAATGAAAAATATTATATTACATTAAAATGAAAAAATTATAATTTTATTGCCTGGCAACAAAATTATTTTATTTTTAACAATTACCATTGTTTCAAAAAGTTTAAATAAATTTTCAAGTACTTTACTCTTGTTAAAACGTAAAAGGTTGCTGGTAAACTACCCCTTCCCCTTAACCGATCTTCACCAAAATCGAAAGTCATTGAGACCTCTACAATTCAGGGACGTATGCAAAAAATTATTTGATTCTGTTTGAATTTGCGGCTTTTATCGTTTGCCATAGAAAATACGCTTGATAAAAAAACGTTGCAGGTAAACTACCCCTTCCCCTTAACCGATCTTCACCAAAAACAATAGGTCTTGAGTACTCTACAAATCAGGGCTGTATGCAAAACATTATTTGATTCTGTTTGAATTTGCGGCTGTTATCGTTTGCCATAGAAAATACACTTGTTAAAAAAACGTTGCAGGTAAACTACCCCTTTCCCTCAACCGAACTTCACCAAAAACAATAGGTCTTGAGTACTCTACAAATCAGGGCTGTATGCAAAACATTATTTGATTCTGTTTGAATTTGCGACTGTTATCGTTTGCCATAGAAAATACCCTTGTTAAAAAAACGTTGCAGGTAAACTACCCCTTTCCCTCAACCGTTCTTCACCAAAAACAATAGGTCTTGAGAACTCTACAATTTAGGGCTGTATGCAAATAATATTTTGATTCTGTTTGAACTTGCGGCTGTTATCGTTTGCCATAGGAAATACCCTTGTTAAAACATAAAACGTTACAGGTCAACTACCCCTTTCCCTTAACCGATCTTCACCAAAAACAATAGGTCTTGAGTACTCTACAAATCAGGGCTGTATGCAAAACATTATTTGATTCTGTTTGAATTTGCGGCTGTTATCGTTTGCCAAACAAACAAAATTACCCTTGCTAAAAAAAACCCGTTGCAGGTAAACTACCCCTTTCCCTCAACCGATCTTCACCAAAAACAATAGGTCGCGAGTACTCTGCAAATCAGGGCTGCATGCAAAAAATTATTTGATTCTGTTTGAATTTGCGGCAGTTATCGTTTGCCATAGAAAAAAAATCTACAGACACACAGACAGACACACACACAGACACTTTTCGGAAAACGACTTTTTTTCATGTTTTGAGTGTAGTAGAATCAGAATCTGCAATAATCTCGAACACGATTTTTTTTGCCATCACCATACTTCCATTCCTTAAGGAATATGGAAGTAAAATATCGGTATGGAGAACCATACATGACTTCCATATTCTAAGAATTATATTTAAAATCATTTTCAGCCAAACAGCCAGGCTGTGTCTTACCTGCCTTTTTATTGCTGTATTAAATGAAAAATATTATATTACATTAAAATGAAAAAATTATAATTTTATTGCCTGGCAACAAAATTATTTTATTTTTAACAATTACCATTGTTTCAAAAAGTTTAAATAAATTTTCAAGTACTTTACTCTTGTTAAAACGTAAAAGGTTGCAGGTAAACTACCCCTTCCCCTTAACCGATCTTCACCAAAATCGAAAGTCATTGAGACCTCTACAATTCAGGGACGTATGCAAAAAATTATTTGATTCTGTTTGAATTTGCGGCTTTTATCGTTTGCTATAGAAAATACGCTTGCTAAAAAAACGTTGCAGGTAAACTACCCCTTCCCCTTAACCGATCTTCACCAAAAACAACAGGTCTTAAGTACTCTACAAATCAGGGCTGTATGCAAAACATTATTTGATTCTGTTTGAATTTGCGGCTGTTATCGTTTGCCATAGAAAATACCCTTGTTAAAAAAACGTTGCAGGTAAACTACCCCTTTCCCTCAACCGATCTTCACCAAAAACAATAGGTCTTGAGAACTCTACAATTTAGGGCTGTATGCAAATAATCTTTTGATTCTGTTTGAATTGGCGGCTGTTATCGTTTGCCATAGGAAATACCCTTGTTAAAACTTAAAACGTTACAGGTAAACTACCCCTTTCCCTTAACCGATCTTCACCAAAAACAATAGGTCTTAAGTACTCTACAAATCAGGGCTGTATGCAAAACATTATTTGATTCTGTTTGAATTTGCGGCTGTTATCGTTTGCCATAGAAAATACCCTTGTTAAAAAAACGTTGCAGGTAAACTACCCCTTTCCCTCAACCGAACTTCACCAAAAACAATAGGTCTTGAGAACTCTACAATTTAGGGCTGTATGCAAATAATATTTTGATTCTGTTTGAATTTGCGGCTGTTATCGTTTGCCATAGGAAATACCCTTGTTAAAACATAAAACGTTACAGGTAAACTACCCCTTTCCCTTAACCGATCTTCACCAAAATCAACAGATCTTGAGACCTCTACAATTCAGGGCTGTATGCGAAACATTATTTGATTCTGTTTGAATTTGCGGCTGTTATCGTTTGCCAAACAAACAAAATTACCCTTGCTAAAAAAAAACCGTTGCAGGTAAACTACCCCTTTCCCTCAACCCATCTTCACCAAAAACAATAGGTCGCGAGTACTCTGCAAATCAGGGCTGCATGCAAAAAATTATTTGATTCTGTTTGAATTTGCGGCAGTTATCGTTTGCCATAGAAAAAAAAATCTACAGACACACAGACAGACAGACAGACACACAGACACTTTTCGGAAAACGACTTTTTTTCATGTTTTGAGTGTAGTAGAATCAGAATCTGCAATAATCTCGAACACGATTTTTTTTGCCATCACCATACTTCCATTCCTTAAGGAATATGGAAGTAAAATATCGGTATGGAGAACCATACATGACTTCCATATTCTAAGAATTATATTTAAAATCATTTTCAGCCAAACAGCCAGGCTGTGTCTTACCTGCCTTTTTATTGCTGTATTAAATGAAAAATATTATATTACATTAAAATTAAAAAATTATAATTTTATTGCCTGGCAACAAAATTATTTTATTTTTAACAATTACCATTGTTTCAAAAAGTTTAAATAAATTTTCAAGTACTTTACTCTTGTTAAAACGTAAAAGGTTGCAGGTAAACTACCCCTTCCCCTTAACCGATCTTCACCAAAATCGAAAGTCATTGAGACCTCTACAATTCAGGGACGTATGCAAAAAAATTATTTGATTCTGTTTCAATTTGCGGCTGTTATCGTTTGCCATAGAAACTACGCTTGATAAAAAAACGTTGCAGGTAAACTACCCCTTCCCCTCAACCGATCTTCACCAAAAACAATAGGTCTTGAGTACTCTACAAATCAGGGCTGTATGCAAAACATTATTTGATTCTGTTTGAATTTACGGCTGTTATCGTTTGCCATACAAAATACCCTTGTTAAAAAAACGTTGCAGGTAAACTACCCCTTTCCCTCAACCGATCTTCACCAAAAACAATAGGTCTTGAGAACTCTACAATTTAGGGCTGTATGCAAATAATCTTTTGATTCTGTTTGAATTTGCGGCTGTTATCGTTTGCCATAGGAAATACCCTTGTTAAAACATAAAACGTTACAGGTAAACTACCCCTTTCCCTCAACCGATCTTCACCAAAAACAATAGGTCTTGAGTACTCTACAAATCAGGGCTGTATGCAAAAAATTATATGATTCTGTTTGAATTTGCGGCAGTTATCGTTTGCCATAGAAAAAAAATCTACAGACAGACACACAGACACTTTTCGGAAAACGACTTTTTTTCATGTTTTGAGTGTAGTAGAATCAGAATCTGCAATAATCTCGAAAACGATTTTTTTTGCCATCACCATACTTCCATTCCTTAAGGAATATGGAAGTAAAAAGTCGTTTTCCGAAAAGTGTCTGTTTGTGTGTCTGTCTGTAGATTTTTTTTGTCTGTTATCGTTTGCCATAGGAAATACCCTTGTTAAAACATAAAACGTTACAGGTAAACTACCCCTTTCCCTTAACCGATCTTCACCAAAATCAACAGATCTTGAGAACTCTACAATTCAGGGCTGTATGCGAAACATTATTTGATTCTGTTTGAATTTGCGGCTGTTATCGTTTGCCAAACAAACAAAATTACCCTTGATAAAAAAAAACCGTTGCAGGTAAACTACCCGTTTCCCTCAACCGATCTTCACCAAAAACAATAGGTCGCGAGTACTCTGCAAATCAGGGCTGCATGCAAAAAATTATTTGATTCTGTTTGAATTTGCGGCAGTTATCGTTTGCCATAGAAAAAAAATCTGCAGACACACAGACAGACAGAACCACAGACACTTTTCGGAAAACGACTTTTTTTCATGTTTTGAGTGTAGTAGAATCAGAATCTGCAATAATCTCGAACACGATTTTTTTTGCCATCACCATACTTCCATTCCTTAAGGAATATGGAAGTAAAAATTACCCATGTTAAAACATAAAACATGAGATTTATAAAACATATCTAAGATTTATATTTAAAATCATTTTTGAAATAAAATATTTTCATAGAACCTACTAACGCTGGGGAAATCTGAGGAGCCAATCAGAGTTGGGCCTACCTGTCACTCTGCTGAATTTGGTGGAAAGCCCTGTCACTGTCGTCAAAGTATCAGCCTTGTCAGGGTCCTCTTTTTCTGCAAAATGGGAGAGGCTTGAGATGGAGTGAGTGACATGGTCCCCACCTCAATGAAGAACCCATTGTTTTATAAAAATATTTAAATTTTGAAAACTGAAAATTCTTTTCTTGTTGTAAATATTTACATTTTATAATCAAAATGACTTTATTTTTGTTACCTGGCAACAAAATTATTTTATTTTTACTTCCATTTTCCTTAAGGAATGGAAGTATGGTGATGGCAAAAAAAAATCGTGTTCGAGATTATTGCAGATTCTGATTCTACTACACTCAAAACATGAAAATATCGGTATGGAGAACCATATTGACTTCCATATTCTAAGATTTATATTTAAAATCATTTTCAGCCAAACAGCCAGGCTGTGTCTTACCTGCCTTTTTATTGCTGTAATAAATGAAAAATATTATATTTCATTAAAATGAAAAAATTATAATTTTATTGCCTGGCAACAAAATTATTTTATTTTTAACAATTACCATTGTTTCAAAAAGTTTAAATAAATTTTCAAGTACTTTACTCTTGTTAAAACGTAAAAGGTTGCAGGTAAACTACCCCTTCCCCTTAACCGATCTTCACCAAAATCGAAAGTCATTGAGACCTCTACAATTCAGGGACGTATGCAAAAAATTATTTGATTCTGTTTGAATTTGCGGCTTTTATCGTTTGCCATAGAAAATACGCTTGATAAAAAAACGTTGCAGGTAAACTACCCCTTCCCCTTAACCGATCTTCACCAAAAACAACAGGTCTTGAGTACTCTACAAATCAGGGCTGTATGCAAAACATTATTTGATTCTGTTTGAATTTGCGGCTGTTATCGTTTGCCATAGAAAATACCCTTGTTAAAAAACCGTTGCAGGTAAACTACCCCTTTCCCTCAACCGATCTTCACCAAAAACAATAGGTCTTGAGAACTCTACAATTTAGGGCTGTATGCAAATAATCTTTTGATTCTGTTTGAACTTGCGGCTGTTATCGTTTGCCATAGGAAATACCCTTGTTAAAACATAAAACGTTACAGGTAAACTACGCCTTTCCCTTAACCGATCTTCACCAAAAACAATAGGTCTTGAGTACTCTACAAATCAGGGCTGTATGCAAAACATTATTTGATTCTGTTTGAATTTGCGGCTGTTATCGTTTGCCATAGAAAATACCCTTGTTAAAAAAACGTTGCAGGTAAACTACCCCTTTCCCTCAACCGAACTTCACCAAAAACAATAGGTCTTGAGAAATCTACAATTTAGGGCTGTATGCAAATAATCTTTTGATTCTGTTTGCATTTGCGGCTGTTATCGTTTGCCATAGGAAATACCCTTGTTAAAACATAAAACGTTACAGGTAAACTACCCCTTTCCCTTAACCGATCTTCACCAAAATCAACAGATCTTGAGACCTCTACAATTCAGGGCTGTATGCGAAACATTATTTGATTCTGTTTGAATTTGCGGCTGTTATCGTTTGCCAAACAAACAAAATTACCCTTGCTAAAAAAAAACCGTTGCAGGTAAACTACCCCTTTCCCTCAACCGATCTTCACCAAAAACAATAGGTCGCGAGTACTCTGCAAATCAGGGCTGCATGCAAAAAATTATTTGATTCTGTTTGAATTTGCGGCAGTTATCGTTTGCCATAGAAAAAAAAATCTACAGACACACAGACAGACAGACAGACAGACAGACACACAGACACTTTTCGGAAAACGACTTTTTTTCATGTTTTGAGTGTAGTAGAATCAGAATCTGCAATAATCTCGAACACGATTTTTTTTTCCATCACCATACTTCCATTCCTTAAGGAATATGGAAGTAAAATATCGGTATGGAGAACCATACATGACTTCCATATTCTATGAATTATATTTAAAATCATTTTCAGCCAAACAGCCAGGCTGTGTCTTACCTGCCTTTTTATTGCTGTATTAAATGAAAAATATTATATTACATTAAAATTAAAAAATTATAATTTTATTGCCTGGCAACAAAATTATTTTATTTTTAACAATTACCATTGTTTCAAAAAGTTTAAATAAATTTTCAAGTACTTTACTCTTGTTAAAACGTAAAAGGTTGCAGGTAAACTACCCCTTCCCCTTAACCGATCTTCACCAAAATCGAAAGTCATTGAGACCTCTACAATTCAGGGACGTATGCAAAAAATTATTTGATTCTGTTTGAATTTGCGGCTTTTATCGTTTGCCATAGAAAATACGCTTGATAAAAAAACGTTGCAGGTAAACTACCCCTTCCCCTTAACCGATCTTCACCAAAAACAACAGGTCTTGAGTACTCTACAAATCAGGGCTGTATGCAAAACATTATTTGATTCTGTTTGAATTTGCGGCTGTTATCGTTTGCCATAGAAAATACCCTTGTTAAAAAAACGTTGCAGGTAAACTACCCCTTTCCCTCAACCGATCTTCACCAAAAACAATAGGTCTTGAGAACTCTACAATTTAGGGCTGTATGCAAATAATCTTTTGATTCTGTTTGAACTTGCGGCTGTTATCGTTTGCCATAGGAAATACCCTTGTTAAAACATAAAACGTTACAGGTAAACTACCCCTTTCCCTTAACCGATCTTCACCAAAAACAATAGGTCTTGAGTACTCTACAAATCAGGGCTGTATGCAAAAGATTATTTGATTCTGTTTGAATTTGCGGCTGTTATCGTTTGCCATAGAAAATACCCTTGTTAAAAAAACGTTGCAGGTAAACTACCCCTTTCCCTCAACCGAACTTCACCAAAAACAATAGGTCTTGAGAACTCTACAATTTAGGGCTGTATGCAAATAATCTTTTGATTCTGTTTGAATTTGCGGCTGTTATCGTTTGCCATAGGAAATACCCTTGTTAAAACATAAAACGTTACAGGTAAACTACCCCTTTCCCTTAACCGATCTTCACCAAAATCAACAGATCTTGAGACCTCTACAATTCAGGGCTGTATGCGAAACATTATTTGATTCTGTTTGAATTTGCGGCTGTTATCGTTTGCCAAACAAACAAAATTACCCTTGCTAAAAAAAACGTTGCAGGTAAACTACCCCTTTCCCTCAACCGATCTTCACCAAAAACAATAGGTGCGAGTACTCTGCAAATCAGGGCTGCATGCAAAAAATTATTTGATTCTGTTTGAATTTGCAGCAGTTATCGTTTGCCATAGAAAAAAAAATCTACAGACACACAGACAGACACACACACAGACAGACACACACACAGACACTTTTCGGAAAGCGACTTTTTTTCATGTTTTGAGTGTAGTAGAATCATGTTTTGAGTGTATTTGATTCTGTTTGAATTTGCGGCTTTTATCGTTTGCCATAGAAAATACGCTTGCTAAAAAAACGTTGCAGGTAAACTACCCCTTCCCCTTAACCGATCTTCACCAAAAACAACAGGTCTTGAGTACTCTACAAATCAGGGCTGTATGCAAAACATTATTTGATTCTGTTTGAATTTGCGGCTGTTATCGTTTGCCATAGAAAATACCCTTGTTAAAAAAACGTTGCAGGTAAACTACCCCTTTCCCTCAACCGATCTTCACCAAAAACAATAGGTCTTGAGAACTCTACAATTTAGGGCTGTATGCAAATAATCTTTTGATTCTGTTTGAATTTGCGGCTGTTATCGTTTGCCATAGGAAATACCCTTGTTAAAACATAAAACGTTACAGGTAAACTACCCCTTTCCCTTAACCGATCTTCACCAAAAACAATAGGTCTTGAGTACTCTACAAATCAGGGCTGTATGCAAAACATTATTTGATTCTGTTTGAATTTGCGGCTGTTATCGTTTGCCATAGAAAATACCCTTGTTAAAAAAACGTTGCAGGTAAACTACCCCTTTCCCTCAACCGATCTTCACCAAAAACAATAGGTCATGAGAACTCTACAATCTAGGGCTGTATGCAAATAATCGTTTGATTCTGTTTGAATTTGCGGCTGTTATCGTTTGCCATAGGAAATACCCTTGTTAAAACATAAAACGTTACAGGTAAACTACCCCTTTACCTTAACCGATCTTCACCAAAAACAATAGGTCTTGAGAACTCTACAATTCAGGGCTGTATGCGAAACATTATTTGATTCTGTTTGAATTTGCGGCTGTTATCGTTTGCCAAAAAAAAAAAAATTTCCATTGATAAAAAAAACCGTTGCAGGTAAACTACCCCTTTCCCTCAACCGATCTTCACCAAAAACAATAGGTCTTGAGTACTCTACAAATCAAGGCTGTATGCAAAAAATTATATGATTCTGTTTGAATTTGCGGCAGTTATCGTTTGCCATAGAAAAAAAATCTACAGACAGACACACAGACAGACAGACACACAGACACTTTTCGGAAAACGACTTTTTTTCATGTTTTGAGTGTAGTAGAATCAGAATCTGCAATAATCTCGAACACGATTTTTTTTGCCATCACCATACTTCCATTCCTTAAGGAATATGGAAGTAAAAAGTCGTTTTCCGAAAAGTGTCTGTTTGTGTGTCTGTCTGTAGATTTTTTTTGTCTGTTATCGTTTGCCATAGGAAATACCCTTGTTAAAACATAAAACGTTACAGGTAAACTACCCCTTTCCCTTAACCGATCTTCACCAAAATCAACAGATCTTGAGAACTCTACAATTCAGGGCTGTATGCGAAACATTATTTGATTCTGTTTGAATTTGCGGCTGTTATCGTTTGCCAAACAAACAAAATTACCCTTGATAAAAAAAAACCGTTGCGGGTAAACTACCCGTTTCCCTCAACCGATCTTCACCAAAAACAATAGGTTGCGAGTACTCTGCAAATCAGGGCTGCATGCAAAAAATTATTTGATTCTGTTTGAATTTGCGGCAGTTATCGTTTGCCATAGAAAAAAAATCTGCAGACACAGACAGACAGACACACAGACAGACAGACAGACACACACACAGACACTTTTCGGAAAACGACTTTTTTTCATGTTTTGAGTGTAGTAGAATCAGAATCTGCAATAATCTCGAACACGATTTTTTTTGCCATCACCATACTTCCATTCCTTAAGGAATATGGAAGTAAAATATCGGTATGGAGAACCATACATGACTTCCATATTCTAAGAATTATATTTAAAATCATTTTCAGCCAAACAGCCAGGCTGTGTCTTACCTGCCTTTTTATTGCTGTATTAAATGAAAAATATTATATTACATTAAAATTAAAAAATTATAATTTTATTGCCTGGCAACAAAATTATTTTATTTTTAACAATTACCATTGTTTCAAAAAGTTTAAATAAATTTTCAAGTACTTTACTCTTGTTAAATCGTAAAAGGTTGCAGGTAAACTACCCCTTCCCCTTAACCGATCTTCACCAAAATCGAAAGTCATTGAGACCTCTACAATTCAGGGACGTATGCAAAAAATTATTTGATTCTGTTTGAATTTGCGGCTTTTATCGTTTGCCATAGAAAATACGCTTGATAAAAAAACGTTGCAGGTAAACTACCCCTTCCCCTTAACCGATCTTCACCAAAAACAACAGGTCTTGAGTACTCTACAAATCAGGGCTGTATGCAAAACATTATTTGATTCTGTTTGAATTTGCGGCTGTTATCGTTTGCCATAGAAAATACCCTTGTTAAAAAAACGTTGCAGGTAAACTACCCCTTTCCCTCAACCGATCTTCACCAAAAACAATAGGTCTTGAGAACTCTACAATTTAGGGCTGTATGCAAATAATCTTTTGATTCTGTTTGAATTTGCGGCTGTTATCGTTTGCCATAGGAAATACCCTTGTTAAAACATAAAACGTTACAGGTAAACTACCCCTTTCCCTTAACCGATCTTCACCAAAAACAATAGGTCTTGAGTACTCTACAAATCAGGGCTGTATGCAAAACATTATTTGATTCTGTTTGAATTTGCGGCTGTTATCGTTTGCCATAGAAAATACCCTTGTTAAAAAAACGTTGCAGGTAAACTACCCCTTTCCCTCAACCGAACTTCACCAAAAACAATAGGTCTTGAGAACTCTACAATTTAGGGCTGTATGCAAATAATCTTTTGATTCTGTTTGAATTTGCGGCTGTTATCGTTTGCCATAGGAAATACCCTTGTTAAAACATAAAATGTTAGAGGTAAACTACCCCTTTCCCTTAACCGATCTTCACCAAAATCAACAGATCTTGAGACCTCTACAATTCAGGGCTGTATGCGAAACATTATTTGATTCTGTTTGAATTTGCGGCTGTTATCGTTTGCCAAACAAACAAAATTACCCTTGCTAAAAAAAAAACCGTTGCAGGTAAACTACCCCTTTCCCTCAACCGATCTTCACCAAAAACAATAGGTCGCGAGTACTCTGCAAATCAGGGCTGCATGCAAAAAATTATTTGATTCTGTTTGAATTTCCGGCAGTTATCGTTTGCCATAGAAAAAAAAATCTAAGACACACAGACAGACAGACACACAGACAGACACACACACAGACACTTTTCGGAAAACGACTTTTTTTCATGTTTTGAGTGTAGTAGAATCAGAATCTGCAATAATCTCGAACACGATTTTTTTTGCCATCACCATACTTCCATTCCTTAAGGAATATGGAAGTAAAATATCGGTATGGAGAACCATACATAACTTCCTTATTCTAAGAATTATATTTAAAATCATTTTCAGCCAAACAGCCAGGCTGTGTCTTACCTGCCTTTTTATTGCTGTATTAAATGAAAAATATTATATTACATTAAAATGAAAAAATTATAATTTTATTGCCTGGCAACAAAATTATTTTATTTTTAACAATTACCATTGTTTCAAAAAGTTTAAATAAATTTTCAAGTACTTTACTCTTGTTAAAACGTAAAAGGTTGCAGGTAAACTACCCCTTCCCCTTAACCAATCTTCACCAAAATCGAAAGTCATTGAGACCTCTACAATTCAGGGACGTATGCAAAAAATTATTTGATTCTGTTTCAATTTGCGGCTGTTATCGTTTGCCATAGAAAATACGCTTGATAAAAAACGTTGCAGGTAAACTACCCCTTCCCCTCAACCGATCTTCACCAAAAACAATAGGTCTTGAGTACTCTACAAATCAGGGCTGTATGCAAAACATTATTTGATTCTGTTTGAATTTACGGCTGTTATCGTTTGCCATACAAAATACCCTTGTTAAAAAAACGTTGCAGGTAAACTACCCCTTTCCCTCAACCGATCTTCACCAAAAACAATAGGTCATGAGAACTCTACAATTTAGGGCTGTATGCAAATAATCGTTTGATTCTGTTTGAATTTGCGGCTGTTATCGTTTGCCATAGGAAATACCCTGGTTAAAACATAAAACGTTACAGGTAAACTACCCCTTTACCTTAACCGATCTTCACCAAAAACAATAGGTCTTGAGAACTCTACAATTCAGGGCTGTATGCGAAACATTATTTGATTCTGTTTGAATTTGCGGCTGTTATCGTTTGCAAAAAAAAAAAAATTTCCATTGATAAAAAAAACCGTTGCAGGTAAACTACCCCTTTCCCTCAACCGATCTTCACCAAAAACAATAGGTCTTGAGTACTCTACAAATCAGTGCTGTATGCAAAAAATTATATGATTCTGTTTGAATTTGCGGCAGTTATCGTTTGCCATAGAAAAAAAATCTACAGACAGACACACAGACAGACAGACACAAAGACACTTTTCGGAAAACGACTTTTTTTCATGTTTTGAGTGTAGTAGAATCAGAATCTGCAATAATCTCGAACACGATTTTTTTTGCCATCACCATACTTCCATTCCTTAAGGAATATGGAAGTAAAAAGTCGTTTTCCGAAAAGTGTCTGTTTGTGTGTCTGTCTGTAGATTTTTTTTGTCTGTTATCGTTTGCCATAGGAAATACCCTTGTTAAAACATAAAACGTTACAGGTAAACTACCCCTTTCCCTTAACCGATCTTCACCAAAATCAACAGATCTTGAGAACTCTACAATTCAGGGCTGTATGCGAAACATTATTTGATTCTGTTTGAATTTGCGGCTGTTATCGTTTGCCAAACAAACAAAATTACCCTTCATAAACAAAAACCGTTGCAGGTAAACTACCCGTTTCCCTCAACCGATCTTCACCAAAAACAATAGGTCGCGAGTACTCTGCAAATCAGGGCTGCATGCAAAAAATTATTTGATTCTGTTTGAATTTGCGGCAGTTATCGTTTGCCATAGAAAAAAAATCTGCAGACACACAGACAGACAGACATACACACAGACACTTTTCGGAAAACGACTTTTTTTCATGTTTTGAGTGTAGTAGAATCAGAATCTGCAATAATCTCGAACACCATTTTTTTTGCCATCACCATACTTCCATTCCTTAAGGAATATGGAAGTAAACATTACCCATGTTAAAACATAAAACATGAGATTTATAAAACATATCTAAGATTTATATTTAAAATCATTTTTGAAATAAAATATTTTCATAGAACCTACTAACGCTGGGGAAATCTGAGGAGCCAATCAGAGTTGGGCCTACCTGTCACTCTGCTGAATTTGGTGGAAAGCCCTGTCACTGTCGTCAAAGTATCAGCCTTGTCAGGGTCCTCTTTTTCTGCAAAATGGGAGAGGCTTGAGATGGAGTGAGTGACATGGTCCCCACCTCAATGAAGAACCCATTGTTTTATAAAAATATTTAAATTTTGAAAACTGAAAATTCTTTTCTTGTTGTAAATATTTACATTTTATAATCAAAATGACTTTATTTTTGTTACCTGGCAACAAAATTATTTTATTTTTACTTCCATTTTCCTTAAGGAATGGAAGTATGGTGATGGCAAAAAAAAATCGTGTTCGAGATTATTGCAGATTCTGATTCTACTACACTCAAAACATGAAAATATCGGTATGGAGAACCATATTGACTTCCATATTCTAAGATTTATATTTAAAATCATTTTCAGCCAAACAGCCAGGCTGTGTCTTACCTGCCTTTTTATTGCTGTATTAAATGAAAAATATTATATTACATTAAAATGAAAAAATTATAATTTTATTGCTGGCAACAAAATTATTTTATTTTTAACAATTACCATTGTTTCAAAAAGTTTAAATAAATTTTCAAGTACTTTACTCTTGTTAAAACGTAAAAGGTTGCAGGTAAACTACCCCTTCCCCTTAACCGATCTTCACCAAAATCGAAAGTCATTGAGACCTCTACAATTCAGGGACGTATGCAAAAAATTATTTGATTCTGTTTCAATTTGCGGCTTTTATCGTTTGCCATAGAAAATACGCTTGATAAAAAAACGTTGCAGGTAAACTACCCCTTCCCCTTAACCGATCTTCACCAAAAACAACAGGTCTTGAGTACTCTACAAATCAGGGCTGTATGCAAAACATTATTTGATTCTGTTTGAATTTGCGGCTGTTATCGTTTGCCATAGAAAATACCCTTGTTAAAAAAACGTTGCAGGTAAACTACCCCTTTCCCTCAACCGATCTTCACCAAAAACAATAGGTCTTGAGAACTCTACAATTTAGGGCTGTATGCAAATAATCTTTTGATTCTGTTTGAACTTGCGGCTGTTATCGTTTGCCATAGGAAATACCCTTGTTAAAACATAAAACGTTACAGGTAAACTACCCCTTTCCCTTAACCGATCTTCACCAAAAACAATAGGTCTTGAGTACTCTACAAATCAGGGCTGTATGCAAAACATTATTTGATTCTGTTTGAATTTGCGGCTGTTATCGTTTGCCATAGGAAATACCCTTGTTAAAACATAAAACGTTACAGGTAAACTACCCCTTTCCCTTAACCGATCTTCACCAAAAACAATAGGTCTTGAGTACTCTACAAATCAGGGCTGTATGCAAAACATTATTTGATTCTGTTTGAATTTGCGGCTGTTATCGTTTGCCATAGAAAATACCCTTGTTAAAAAAACGTTGCAGGTAAACTACCCCTTTCCCTCAACCGAACTTCACCAAAAACAATAGGTCTTGAGAACTCTACAATTTAGGGCTGTATGCAAATAATCTTTTGATTCTGTTTGAATTTGCGGCTGTTATCGTTTGCCATAGAAAATACCCTTGTTAAAACATAAAACGTTACAGGTAAACTACCCCTTTCCCTTAAGCGATCTTCACCAAAATCAACAGATCTTGAGACCTCTACAATTCAGGGCTGTATGCGAAACATTATTTGATTCTGTTTGAATTTGCGACTGTTATCGTTTGCCAAACAAACAAAATTACCCTTGCTAAAAAAAAACCGTTGCAGGTAAACTACCCCTTTCCCTCAACCGATCTTCACCAAAAACAATAGGTCGCGAGTACTCTGCAAATCAGGGCTGCATGCAAAAAATTATTTGATTCTGTTTGAATTTGCGGCAGTTATCGTTTGCCATAGAAAAAAAAATCTACAGACACACAGACAGATAGACAGACAGACACACAGACAGACACTTTTCGGAAAACGACTTTTTTTCATGTTTTGAGTGTAGTAGAATCAGAATCTGCAATAATCTCGAACACGATTTTTTTTGCCATCACCATACTTCCATTCCTTAAGGAATATGGAAGTAAAATATCGGTATGGAGAACCATACATAACTTCCATATTCTAAGAATTATATTTAAAATCATTTTCAGCCAAACAGCCAGGCTGTGTCTTACCTGCCTTTTTATTGCTGTATTAAATGAAAAATATTATATTACATTAAAATGAAAAAATTATAATTTTATTGCCTGGCAACAAAATTATTTTATTTTTAACAATTACCATTGTTTCAAAAAGTTTAAATAAATTTTCAAGTACTTTACTCTTGTTAAAACGTAAAAGGTTGCAGGTAAACTACCCCTTCCCCTTAACCGATCTTCACCAAAATCGAAAGTCATTGAGACCTCTACAATTCAGGGACGTATGCAAAAAATTATTTGATTCTGTTTCAATTTGCGGCTTTTATCGTTTGCCATAGAAAATACGCTTGATAAAAAAACGTTGCAGGTAAACTACCCCTTCCCCTTAACCGATCTTCACCAAAAACAACATGTCTTGAGTACTCTACAAATCAGGGCTGTATGCAAAACATTATTTGATTCTGTTTGAATTTGCGGCTGTTATCGTTTGCCATAGACTATACCCTTATTAAAAAAACGTTGCAGGTAAACTACCCCTTTCCCTCAACCGATCTTCACCAAAAACAATAGGTCTTGAGAACTCTACAATTTAGGGCTGTATGCAAATAATCTTTTGATTCTGTTTGAACTTGCGGCTGTTATCGTTTGCCATAGGAAATACCCTTGTTAAAACATAAAACGTTACAGGTAAACTACCCCTTTCCCTTAACCGATCTTCACCAAAAACAATAGGTCTTGAGTACTCTACAAATCAGGGCTGTATGCAAAAAATTATTTGATTCTGTTTGAATTTGCGGCTGTTATCGTTTGCCATAGAAAATACCCTTGTTAAAAAAACGTTGCAGGTAAACTACCCATTTCCCTCAACCGAACTTCACCAAAAACAATAGGTCTTGAGAACTCTACAATTTAGGGCTGTATGCAAATAATCTTTTGATTCTGTTTGAATTTGCGGCTGTTATCGTTTGCCATAGGAAATACCCTTGTTAAAACATAAAACGTTACAGGTAAACTACCCCTTTCCCTTAACCGAACTTCACCAAAAACAATAGGTCTTGAGAACTCTACAATTTAGGGCTGTATGCAAATAATCTTTTGATTCTGTTTGAATTTGCGGCTGTTATCGTTTGCCATAGGAAATACCCTTGTTAAAACATAAAACGTTACAGGTAAACTACCCCTTTCCCTTAACCGATCTTCACCAAAAACAATAGGTCGCGAGTACTCTGCAAATCAGGGCTGTATGCAAAAAATTATTTGATTCTGTTTGAATTTGCGGCAGTTATCGTTTGCCATAGAAAAAAAAATCTACAGACACACAGACAGACAGACAGACACACAGACACTTTTCGGAAAACGACTTTTTTTCATGTTTTGAGTGTAGTAGAATCAGAATCTGCAATAATCTCGAACACGATTTTTTTTGCCATCACCATACTTCCATTCCTTAAGGAATATGGAAGTAAAATATCGGTATGGAGAACCATACATGACTTCCATATTCTAAGAATTATATTTAAAATCATTTTCAGCCAAACAGCCAGGCTGTGTCTTACCTGCCTTTTTATTGCTGTATTAAATGAAAAATATTATATTACATTAAAATTAAAAAATTATAATTTTATTGCCTGGCAACAAAATTATTTTATTTTTAACAATTACCATTGTTTCAAAAAGTTTAAATAAATTTTCAAGTACTTTACTCTTGTTAAATCGTAAAAGGTTGCAGGTAAACTACCCCTTCCCCTTAACCGATCTTCACCAAAATCGAAAGTCATCGAGACCTCTACAATTCAGGGACGTATGCAAAAAATTATTTGATTCTGTTTGAATTTGCGGCTTTTATCGTTTGCCATAGAAAATACGCTTGATAAAAAAACGTTGCAGGTAAACTACCCCTTCCCCTTAACCGATCTTCACCAAAAACAATAGGTCGCGAGTACTCTGCAAATCAGGGCTGCATGCAAAAAATTATTTGATTCTGTTTGAATTTGCGGCAGTTATCGTTTGCCATAGAAAAAAAATCTGCAGACACACAGACAGACAGACACACAGACAGACAAACAGACAGACAGACAGACACACACACAGACACTTTTCGGAAAACGACTTTTTTTCATGTTTTGAGTGTAGTAGAATCAGAATCTGCAATAATCTCGAACACGATTTTTTTTGCCATCACCATACTTCCATTCCTTAAGGAATATGGAAGTAAAAATTACCCATGTTAAAACATAAAACATGAGATTTATAAAACATATCTAAGATTTATATTTAAAATCATTTTTGAAATAAAATATTTTCATAGAACCTACTAACGCTGGGGAAATCTGAGGAGCCAATCAGAGTTGGGCCTACCTGTCACTCTGCTGAATTTGGTGGAAAGCCCTGTCACTGTCGTCAAAGTATCAGCCTTGTCAGTGTCCTCTTTTTCTGCAAAATGGGAGAGGCTTGAGATGGAGTGAGTGACATGGTCCCCACCTCAATGAAGAACCCATTGTTTTATAAAAATATTTAAATTTTGAAAACTGAAAATTCTTTTCTTGTTGTAAATATTTACATTTTATAATCAAAATGACTTTATTTTTGTTACCTGGCAACAAAATTATTTTATTTTTACTTCCATATTCCTTAAGGAATGGAAGTATGGTGATGGCAAAAAAAAATCGTGTTCGAGATTATTGCAGATTCTGATTCTACTACACTCAAAACATGAAAATATCGGTATGGAGAACCATATTGACTTCCATATTCTAAGATTTATATTTAAAATCATTTTCAGCCAAACAGCCAGGCTGTGTCTTACCTGCCTTTTTATTGCTGTATTAAATGAAAAATATTATATTACATTAAAATGAAAAAATTATAATTTTATTGCCTGGCAACAAAATTATTTTATTTTTAACAATTACCATTGTTTCAAAAAGTTTAAATAAATTTTCAAGTACTTTACTCTTGTTAAAACGTAAAAGGTTGCAGGTAAACTACCCCTTCCCCTTAACCGATCTTCACCAAAATCGAAAGTCATTGAGACCTCTACAATTCAGGGACGTATGCAAAAAATTATTTGATTCTGTTTCAATTTGCGGCTTTTATCGTTTGCCATAGAAAATACGCTTGATAAAAAAACGTTGCAGGTAAACTACCCCTTCCCCTTAACCGATCTTCACCAAAAACAACAGGTCTTGAGTACTCTACAAATCAGGGCTGTATGCAAAACATTATTTGATTCTGTTTGAATTTGCGGCTGTTATCGTTTGCCATAGAAAATACCCTTGTTAAAAAAACGTTGCAGGTAAACTACCCCTTTCCCTCAACCGATCTTCACCAAAAACAATAGGTCTTGAGAACTCTACAATTTAGGGCTGTATGCAAATAATCTTTTGATTCTGTTTGAACTTGCGGCTGTTATCGTTTGCCATAGGAAATACCCTTGTTAAAACATAAAACGTTACAGGTAAACTACCCCTTTCCCTTAACCGATCTTCACCAAAAACAATAGGTCTTGAGTACTCTACAAATCAGGGCTGTATGCAAAACATTATTTGATTCTGTTTGAATTTGCGGCTGTTATCGTTTGCCATAGAAAATACCCTTGTTAAAAAAACGTTGCAGGTAAACTACCCCTTTCCCTCAACCGAACTTCACCAAAAACAATAGGTCTTGAGAACTCTACAATTTAGGGCTGTATGCAAATAATCTTTTGATTCTGTTTGAATTTGCGGCTGTTATCGTTTGCCATAGGAAATACCCTTGTTAAAACATAAAACGTTACAGGTAAACTACCCCTTTCCCTTAACCGATCTTCACCAAAAACAATAGGTCTTGAGTACTCTACAAGTCAGCGCTGTATGCAAAACATTATTTGATTCTGTTTGAATTTGCGGCTGTTATCGTTTGCCATAGAAAATACCCTTGTTAAAAAAACGTTGCAGGTAAACTACCCCTTTCCCTCAACCGAACTTCACCAAAAACAATAGGTCTTGAGAACTCTACAATTTAGGGCTGTATGCAAATAATCTTTTGATTCTGTTTGAATTTGCGGCTGTTATCGTTTGCCATAGGAAATACCCTTGTTAAAACATAAAACGTTACAGGTAAACTACCCCTTTCCCTTAAGCGATCTTCACCAAAATCAACAGATCTTGAGACCTCTACAATTCAGGGCTGTATGCGAAACATTATTTGATTCTGTTTGAATTTGCGGCTGTTATCGTTTGCCAAACAAACAAAATTACCCTTGCTAAAAAAAAACCGTTGCAGGTAAACTACCCCTTTCCCTCAACCGATCTTCACCAAAAACAATAGGTCGCGAGTACTCTGCAAATCAGGGCTGCATGCAAAAAATTATTTGATTCTGTTTGAATTTGCGGCAGTTATCGTTTGCCATAGAAAAAAAAATCTACAGACACACAGACAGACAGACAGACAGACAGACACACACACAGACACTTTTCGGAAAACGACTTTTTTTCATGTTTTGAATGTAGTAGAATCAGAATCTGCAATAATCTCGAACACGATTTTTTTTGCCATCACCATACTTCCATTCCTTAAGGAATATGGAAGTAAAATATCGGTATGGAGAACCATACATAACTTCCATATTCTAAGAATTATATTTAAAATCATTTTCAGCCAAACAGCCAGGCTGTGTCTTACCTGCCTTTTTATTGCTGTATTAAATGAAAAATATTATATTACATTAAAATGAAAAAATTATAATTTTATTGCCTGGCAACAAAATTATTTTATTTTTAACAATTACCATTGTTTCAAAAAGTTTAAATAAATTTTCAAGTACTTTACTCTTGTTAAAACGTAAAAGGTTGCAGGTAAACTACCCCTTCCCCTTAACCGATCTTCACCAAAATCGAAAGTCATTGAGACCTCTACAATTCAGGGACGTATGCAAAAAATTATTTGATTCTGTTTCAATTTGCGGCTGTTATCGTTCGCCATAGAAAATACGCTTGATAAAAAACGTTGCAGGTAAACTACCCCTTCCCCTCAACCGATCTTCACCAAAAACAATAGGTCTTGAGTACTCTACAAATCAGGGCTGTATGCAAAACATTATTTGATTCTGTTTGAATTTACGGCTGTTATCGTTTGCCATACAAAATACCCTTGTTAAAAAAACGTTGCAGGTAAACTACCCCTTTCCCTCAACCGATCTTCACCAAAAACAATAGGTCATGAGAACTCTACAATTTAGGGCTGTATGCAAATAATCGTTTGATTCTGTTTGAATTTGCGGCTGTTATCGTTTGCCATAGGAAATACCCTTGTTAAAACATAAAACGTTACAGGTAAACTACCCCTTTACCTTAACCGATCTTCACCAAAAACAATAGGTCTTGAGAACTCTACAATTCAGGGCTGTATGCGAAACATTATTTGATTCTGTTTGAATTTGCGGCTGTTATCGTTTGCCAAAAAAAAAAAAATTCCATTGATAAAAAAAACCGTTGCAGGTAAACTACCCCTTTCCCTCAACCGATCTTCACCAAAAACAATAGGTCTTGAGTACTCTACAAATCAGGGCTGTATGCAAAAAATTATATGATTCTGTTTGAATTTGCGGCAGTTATCGTTTGCCATAGAAAAAAAATCTACAGACAGACACACAGACAGACAGACACACAGACACTTTTCGGAAAACGACTTTTTTTCATGTTTTGAGTGTAGTAGAATCAGAATCTGCAATAATCTCGAACACGATTTTTTTTGCCATCACCATACTTCCATTCCTTAAGGAATATGGAAGTAAAAAGTCGTTTTCCGAAAAGTGTCTGTGTGTCTGTCTGTAGATTTTTTACTTCCATATTCCTTAAGGAATGGAAGTATGGTGATGGCAAAAAAAATCGTGTTCGAGATTATTGCAGATTCTGATTCTACTACACTCAAAACATGAAAAAAAGTCGTTTTCCGAAAAGTGTCTGTGTGTCTGTCTGTGTGTCTGTGTGTCTGTGTGTCTGTCTGTGTGTCTATAGATTTTTTTTCTATGGCAAACGATAACTGCCGCAAATTCAAACAGAATCAAATAATTTTTTGCATGCAGCCCGGTTTTGCAGAGTTCTCGCGACCTATTGTTTTTGGTGAAGATCGGTTGAGGGAAAGGGGTAGTTTACCTGCAACGGTTTTTTTTTTAGCAAGGGAAATTTTGTTTGTTTGGCAAACGATAACAGCCGCAAATTCAAACAGAATCAAATAATGTTTCGCATACAGCCCTGAATTGTAGAGTTCTCAAGACCTATTGTTTTTGGTGAAGATCGGTTAAGGGAAAGGGGTAGTTTACCTGTAACGTTTTATGTTTTAACAAGGGTATTTCCTATGGGAAACGATAACAGCCGCAAATTCAAACAGAATGAAAAGATTATTTGCATACAGCCCTAAATTGTAGAGTTCTCAATACCTTTTGTTTTTGGTGAAGATCGGTTAAGGGAAAGGTGTAGTTTACCTACAACGTTTTTTTAACAAGGGTATTTTCTATGGCAAACGATAACAGCCGCAAATTCAAACAGAATCAAATAATTTTCTGCATACAGCCCTGATTTGTAGAGTACTCAAGACCTATTGTTTTTGGTGAAGATCGGTTGAGGGGAAGGGGTAGTTTACCAGCAACGTTTTTTATCATGCGTATTTTCTATGGCAAACGACAACTGCCGCAAATTCAAACAGAATCAAATAATTTTTTGCATACAGCCCTGATTTGTAGAGTACTCGCGACCTATTGTTTTTGGTGAAGATCGGTTGAGGGGAAGGGGTAGTTTACCTGCAACGGTTTTTTTTATCAAGGGAAATTTTTTTTTTTTGGCAAACGATAACAGCCGCAAATTCAAACAGAATCAAATAATGTTTCGCATACAGCCCTGAATTGTATATTTCTCAAGACCTATTGTTTTTGGTGAAGATCGGTTGAGGGAAAGGGGTAGTTTACCTGCAACGTTTTTTTAACAAGGGTATTTTATATGGCAAACGATAACAGCCGCAAATTCAAACAGAATCAAATAATGTTTTGCATGCAGTCCTGATTTGTAGAGTACTCAAGACCTATTGTTTTTGGTGAAGATCGGTTAAGGGGAAGGGGTAGTTTACCTGCAACGTTTTTTTATCAAGCGTATTTTCTATGGCAAACGATAACAGCCGCAAATTCAAACAGAATCAAATAATTTTTTGCATACGTCCCTGAATTGTAGAGGTCTCAATGACT
Source organism: Magicicada septendecula (assembly GCA_034769895.1). Classification (NCBI taxonomy): domain Eukaryota; kingdom Metazoa; phylum Arthropoda; class Insecta; order Hemiptera; family Cicadidae; genus Magicicada; species Magicicada septendecula. Next base: position 640,312,066 of record CM068368.1, on the reverse strand, counting down.
TTCGATTTTGGTGAAGATCGGTTAAGGGGAAGGGGTAGTTTACCTGCAACCTTATACGTTTTAACAAGAGTAAAGTACTTGAAAATTTATTTAAACTTTTTGAAACAATGGTAATTGTTAAAAATAAAATAATTTTGTTGCCAGGCAATAAAATTATAATTTTTTCATTTTAATGTAATATAATATTTTTCATTTAATACAGCAATAAAAAGGCAGGTAAGACACAGCCTGGCTGTTTGGCTGAAAATGATTTTAAATATAAATCTTAGAATATGGAAGTCATGTATGGTTCTCCATACCGATATTTTGTCTGTTATCGTTTGCCATAGGAAATACCCTTGTTAAAACATAAAACGTTACAGGTAAACTACCCCTTTCCCTTAACCGATCTTCACCAAAATCAACAGATCTTGAGAACTCTACAATTCAGGGCTGTATGCGAAACATTATTTGATTCTGTTTGAATTTGCGGCTGTTATCGTTTGCCAAACAAACAAAATTACCCTTGATAAAAAAAAACCGTTGCAGGTAAACTACCCGTTTCCCTCAACCGATCTTCACCAAAAACAATAGGTCGCGAGTACTCTGCAAATCAGGGCTGCATGCAAAAAATTATTTGATTCTGTTTGAATTTGCGGCAGTTATCGTTTGCCATAGAAAAAAAATCTGCAGACACAGACAGACAGACACACAGACAGGCAGACAGACAGACACACACACAGACACTTTTCGGAAAACGACTTTTTTTCATGTTTTGAATGTAGTAGAATCAGAATCTGCAATAATCTCGAACACGATTTTTTTTGCCATCACCATACTTCCATTCCTTAAGGAATATGGAAGTAAAAATTACCCATGTTAAAACATAAAACATGAGATTTATAAAACATATCTAAGATTTATATTTAAAATCATTTTTGAAATAAAATATTTTCATAGAACCTACTAACGCTGTGGAAATCTGAGGAGCCAATCAGAGTTGGGCCTACCTGTCACTCTGCTGAATTTGGTGGAAAGCCCTGTCACTGTCGTCAAAGTATCAGCCTTGTCAGGGTCCTCTTTTTCTGCAAAATGGGAGAGGCTTGAGATGGAGTGAGTGACATGGTCCCCACCTCAATGAAGAACCCATTGTTTTATAAAAATATTTAAATTTTGAAAACAGAAAATTCTTTTCTTGTTGGAAATATTTACATTTTATAATCAAAATGACTTTATTTTTGTTACCTGGCAACAAAATTATTTTATTTTTACTTCCATATTCCTTAAGGAATGGAAGTATGGTGATGGCAAAAAAAAATCGTGTTCGAGATTATTGCAGATTCTGATTCTACTACACTCAAAACATGAAAATATCGGTATGGAGAACCATATTGACTTCCATATTCTAAGATTTATATTTAAAATCATTTTCAGCCAAACAGCCAGGCTGTGTCTTACCTGCCTTTTTATTGCTGTATTAGGTCTTGAGTACTCTACAAATCAGGGCTGTATGCAAAACATTATTTGATTCTGTTTGAATTTGCGGCTGTTATCGTTTGCCATAGAAAATACCCTTGTTAAAAAAACGTTGCAGGTAAACTACCACTTTCCCTCAACCGAACTTCACCAAAAACAATAGGTCTTGAGAACTCTACAATTTAGGGCTGTATGCAAATAATCTTTTGATTCTGTTTGAATTTGCGGCTGTTATCGTTTGCCATAGGAAATACCCTTGTTAAAACATAAAACGTTACAGGTAAACTACCCCTTTCCCTTAAGCGATCTTCACCAAAATCAACAGATCTTGAGACCTCTACAATTCAGGGCTGTATGCGAAACATTATTTGATTCTGTTTGAATTTGCGGCTGTTATCGTTTGCCAAACAAACAAAATTACCCTTGCTAAAAAAAAACCGTTGCAGGTAAACTACCCCTTTCCCTCAACCGATCTTCACCAAAAACAATAGGTCGCGAGTACTCTGCAAATCAGGGCTGCATGCAAAAAATTATTTGATTCTGTTTGAATTTGCGGCAGTTATCGTTTGCCATAGAAAAAAAAATCTACAGACACACAGACAGACAGACAGACAGACACACAGACAGACACACACACAGACACTTTTCGGAAAACGACTTTTTTTCATGTTTTGAGTGTAGTAGAATCAGAATCTGCAATAATCTCGAACACGATTTTTTTTGCCATCACCATACTTCCATTCCTTAAGGAATATGGAAGTAAAATATCGGTATGGAGAACCATACATAACTTCCATATTCTAAGAATTATATTTAAAATCATTTTCAGCCAAACAGCCAGGCTGTGTCTTACCTGCCTTTTTATTGCTGTATTAAATGAAAAATATTATATTACATTAAAATGAAAAAATTATAATTTTATTGCCTGGCAACAAAATTATTTTATTTTTAACAATTACCATTGTTTCAAAAAGTTTAAATAAATTTTCAAGTACTTTACTCTTGTTAAAACGTAAAAGGTTGCAGGTAAACTACCCCTTCCCCTTAACCGATCTTCACCAAAATCGAAAGTCATTGAGACCTCTACAATTCAGGGACGTATGCAAAAAATTATTTGATTCTGTTTCAATTTGCGGCTGTTATCGTTCGCCATAGAAAATACGCTTGATAAAAAACGTTGCAGGTAACTACCCCTTCCCCTCAACCGATCTTCACCAAAAACAATAGGTCTTGAGTACTCTACAAATCAGGGCTGTATGCAAAACATTATTTGATTCTGTTTGAATTTACGGCTGTTATCGTTTGCCATACAAAATACCCTTGTTAAAAAAACGTTGCAGGTAAACTACCCCTTTCCCTCAACCGATCTTCACCAAAAACAATAGGTCATGAGAACTCTACAATTTAGGGCTGTATGCAAATAATCGTTTGATTCTGTTTGAATTTGCGGCTGTTATCGTTTGCCATAGGAAATACCCTTGTTAAAACATAAAACGTTACAGGTAAACTACCCCTTTACCTTAACCGATCTTCACCAAAAACAATAGGTCTTGAGAACTCTACAATTCAGGGCTGTATGCGAAACATTATTTGATTCTGTTTGAATTTGCGGCTGTTATCGTTTGCCAAAAAAAAAAAATTTCCATTGATAAAAAAAACCGTTGCAGGTAAACTACCCCTTTCCCTCAACCGATCTTCACCAAAAACAATAGGTCTTGAGTACTCTACAAATCAGGGCTGTATGCAAAAAATTATATGATTCTGTTTGAATTTGCGGCAGTTATCGTTTGCCATAGAAAAAAAATCTACAGACAGACACACAGACACTTTTCGGAAAACGACTTTTTTTCATGTTTTGAGTGTAGTAGAATCAGAATCTGCAATAATCTCGAACACGATTTTTTTTGCCATCACCATACTTCCATTCCTTAAGGAATATGGAAGTAAAAAGTCGTTTTCCGAAAAGTGTCTGTTTGTGTGTCTGTCTGTAGATTTTTTTTGTCTGTTATCGTTTGCCATAGGAAATACCCTTGTTAAAACATAAAACGTTACAGGTAAACTACCCCTTTCCCTTAACCGATCTTCACCAAAATCAACAGATCTTGAGAACTCTACAATTCAGGGCTGTATGCGAAACATTATTTGATTCTGTTTGAATTTGCGGCTGTTATCGTTTGCCAAACAAACAAAATTAACCTTGATAAAAAAAAACCGTTGCAGGTAAACTACCCGTTTCCCTCAACCGATCTTCACCAAAAACAATAGGTCGCGAGTACTCTGCAAATCAGCGCTGCATGCAAAAAATTATTTGATTCTGTTTGAATTTGCGGCAGTTATCGTTTGCCATAGAAAAAAATCTGCAGACACAGACAGACAGACACACAGACAGACAGACAGACACACACACAGACACTTTTCGGAAAACGACTTTTTTTCATGTTTTGAGTGTAGTAGAATCAGAATCTGCAATAATCTCGAACACGATTTTTTTTGCCATCACCATACTTCCATTCCTTAAGGAATATGGAAGTAAAAATTACCCATGTTAAAACATAAAACATGAGATTTATAAAACATATCTAAGATTTATATTTAAAATCATTTTTGAAATAAAATATTTTCATAGAACCTACTAACGCTGGGGAAATCTGAGGAGCCAATCAGAGTTGGGCCTACCTGTCACTCTGCTGAATTTGGTGGAAAGCCCTGTCACTGTCGTCAAAGTATCAGCCTTGTCAGGGTCCTCTTTTTCTGCAAAATGGGAGAGGCTTGAGATGGAGTGAGTGACATGGTCCCCACCTCAATGAAGAACCCATTGTTTTATAAAAATATTTAAATTTTGAAAACTGAAAATTCTTTTCTTGTTGGAAATATTTACATTTTATAATCAAAATGACTTTATTTTTGTTACCTGGCAACAAAATTATTTTATTTTTACTTCCATATTCCTTAAGGAATGGAAGTATGGTGATGGCAAAAAAAAATCGTGTTCGAGATTATTGCAGATTCTGATTCTACTACACTCAAAACATGAAAATATCGGTATGGAGAACCATATTGACTTCCATATTCTAAGATTTATATTTAAAATCATTTTCAGCCAAACAGCCAGGCTGTGTCTTACCTGCCTTTTTATTGCTGTATTAAATGAAAAATATTATATTACATTAAAATTAAAAAATTATAATTTTATTGCCTGGCAACAAAATTATTTTATTTTTAACAATTACCATTGTTTCAAAAAGTTTAAATAAATTTTCAAGTACTTTACTCTTGTTAAAACGTAAAAGGTTGCAGGTAAACTACCCCTTCCCCTTAACCGATCTTCACCAAAATCGAAAGTCATTGAGACCTCTACAATTCAGGGACGTATCCAAAAAATTATTTGATTCTGTTTGAATTTGCGGCTTTTATCGTTTGCCATAGAAAATACGCTTGATAAAAAAACGTTGCAGGTAAACTACCCCTTCCCCTTAACCGATCTTCACCAAAAACAACAGGTCTTGAGTACTCTACAAATCAGGGCTGTATGCAAAACATTATTTGATTCTGTTTGAATTTGCGGCTGTTATCGTTTGCCATAGAAAATACCCTTGTTAAAAAAACGTTGCAGGTAAACTACCCCTTTCCCTCAACCGATCTTCACCAAAAACAATAGGTCTTGAGAACTCTACAATTTAGGGCTGTATGCAAATAATCTTTTGATTCTGTTTGAACTTGCGGCTGTTATCGTTTGCCATAGGAAATACCCTTGTTAAAACATAAAACGTTACAGGTAAACTACCCCTTTCCCTTAACCGATCTTCACCAAAAACAATAGGTCTTGAGTACTCTACAAATCAGGGCTGTATGCAAAACATTATTTGATTCTGTTTGAATTTGCGGCTGTTATCGTTTGCCATAGAAAATACCCTTGTTAAAAAAACGTTGCAGGTAAACTACCCCTTTCCCTCAACCGAACTTCACCAAAAACAATAGGTCTTTAGAACTCTACAATTTAGGGCTGTATGCAAATAATCTTTTGATTCTGTTTGAATTTGCGGCTGTTATCGTTTGCCATAGGAAAAACCCTTGTTAAAACATAAAACGTTACAGGTAAACTACCCCTTTCCCTTAACCGATCTTCACCAAAATCAACAGATCTTGAGACCTCTACAATTCAGGGCTGTATGCGAAACATTATTTGATTCTGTTTGAATTTGCGGCTGTTATCGTTTGCCAAACAAACAAAATTACCCTTGTTAAAAAAACGTTGCAGGTAAACTACCCCTTTCCCTCAACCGATCTTCACCAAAAACAATAGGTCGCGAGTACTCTGCAAATCAGGGCTGCATGCAAAAAATTATTTGATTCTGTTTGAATTTGCGGCAGTTATCGTTTGCCATAGAAAAAAAATCTGCAGACACAGACAGACACACACACACACAGACACTTTTCGGAAAACGACTTTTTTTCATGTTTTGAGTGTAGTAGAATCAGAATCTGCAATAATCTCGAACACGATTTTTTTTGCCATCACCATACTTCCATTCCTTAAGGAATATGGAAGTAAAATATCGGTATGGAGAACCATACATGACTTCCATATTCTAAGAATTATATTTAAAATCATTTTCAGCCAAACAGCCAGGCTGTGTCTTACCTGCCTTTTTATTGCTGTATTAAATGAAAAATATTATATTACATTAAAATTAAAAAATTATAATTTTATTGCCTGGCAACAAAATTATTTTATTTTTAACAATTACCATTGTTTCAAAAAGTTTAAATAAATTTTCAAGTACTTTACTCTTGTTAAAACGTAAAAGGTTGCAGGTAAACTACCCCTTCCCCTTAACCGATCTTCACCAAAATCGAAAGTCATTGAGACCTCTACAATTCAGGGACGTATGCAAAAAATTATTTGATTCTGTTTCAATTTGCGGCTTTTATCGTTTGCCATAGAAAATACGCTTGATAAAAAAACGTTGCAGGTAAACTACCCCTTCCCCTTAACCGATCTTCACCAAAAACAACATGTCTTGAGTACTCTACAAATCAGGGCTGTATGCAAAACATTATTTGATTCTGTTTGAATTTGCGGCTGTTATCGTTTGCCATAGAAAATACCCTTGTTAAAAAAACGTTGCAGGTAAACTACCCCTTTCCCTCAACCGATCTTCACCAAAAACAATAGGTCTTGAGAACTCTACAATTTAGGGCTGTATGCAAATAATCTTTTGATTCTGTTTGAACTTGCGGCTGTTATCGTTTGCCATAGGAAATACCCTTGTTAAAACATAAAACGTTACAGGTAAACTACCCCTTTCCCTTAACCGATCTTCACCAAAAACAATAGGTCTTGAGTACTCTACAAATCAGGGCTGTATGCAAAACATTATTTGATTCTGTTTGAATTTGCGGCTGTTATCGTTTGCCATAGAAAATACCCTTGTTAAAAAAACGTTGCAGGTAAACTACCCCTTTCCCTCAACCGAACTTCACCAAAACAATAGGTCTTGAGAACTCTACAATTTAGGGCTGTATGCAAATAATCTTTTGATTCTGTTTGAATTTGCGGCTGTTATCGTTTGCCATAGGAAATACCCTTGTTAAAACATAAAACGTTACAGGTAAACTACCCCTTTCCCTTAACCGATCTTCACCAAAATCAACAGATCTTGAGACCTCTACAATTCAGGGCTGTATGCGAAACATTATTTGATTCTGTTTGAATTTGCGGCTGTTATCGTTTGCCAAACAAACAAAATTACCCTTGCTAAAAAAAAACCGTTGCAGGTAAACTACCCCTTTCCCTCAACCGATCTTCACCAAAAACAATAGGTCGCGAGTACTCTGCAAATCAGGGCTGCATGCAAAAAATTATTTGATTCTGTTTGAATTTGCGGCAGTTATCGTTTGCCATAGAAAAAAAATCTACAGACACACAGACAGACAGACACAGACAGACACACACACAGACACTTTTCGGAAAACGACTTTTTTTCATGTTTTGAGTGTAGTAGAATCAGAATCTGCAATAATCTCGAACACGATTTTTTTTGCCATCACCATACTTTCATTCCTTAAGGAATATGGAAGTAAAATATCGGTATGGAGAACCATACATGACTTCCATATTCTAAGAATTATATTTAAAATCATTTTCAGCCAAACAGCCAGGCTGTGTCTTACCTGCCTTTTTATTGCTGTATTAAATGAAAAATATTATATTACATTAAAATTAAAAAATTATAATTTTATTGCCTGGCAACAAAATTATTTTATTTTTAACAATTACCATTGTTTCAAAAAGTTTAAATAAATTTTCAAGTACTTTACTCTTGTTAAAACGTAAAAGGTTGCAGGTAAACTACCCCTTCCCCTTAACCGATCTTCACCAAAATCGAAAGTCATTGAGACCTCTACAAATCAGGGACGTATGCAAAAAATTATTTGATTCTGTTTGAATTTGCGGCTTTTATCGTTTGCCATAGAAAATACGCTTGATAAAAAAACGTTGCAGGTAAACTACCCCTTCCCCTTAAGCGATCTTCACAAAAAACAACAGGTCTTGAGTACACTACAAATCAGGGCTGTATGCAAAACATTATTTGATTCTGTTTGAATTTGCGGCTGTTATCGTTTGCCATAGAAAATACCCTTGTTAAAAAAACGTTGCAGGTAAACTACCCCTTTCCCTCAACCGATCTTCACCAAAAACAATAGGTCTTGAGAACTCTACAATTTAGGGCTGTATGCAAATAATCTTTTGATTCTGTTTGAACTTGCGGCTGTTATCGTTTGCCATAGGAAATACCCTTGTTAAAACATAAAACGTTACAGGTAAACTACCCCTTTCCCTTAACCGATCTTCACCAAAAACAATAGGTCTTGAGTACTCTACAAATCAGGGCTGTATGCAAAACATTATTTGATTCTGTTTGAATTTGCGGCTGTTATCGTTTGCCATAGAAAATACCCTTGTTAAAAAAACGTTGCAGGTAAACTACCCCTTTCCCTCAACCGAACTTCACCAAAAACAATAGGTCTTGAGAACTCTACAATTTAGGGCTGTATGCAAATAATCTTTTGATTCTGTTTGAATTTCCGGCTGTTATCGTTTGCCATAGGAAATACCCTTGTTAAAACATAAAACGTTACAGGTAAACTACCCCTTTCCCTTAACCGATCTTCACCAAAAACAATAGGTCTTGAGTACTCTACAAATCAGGGCTGTATGCAAAACATTATTTGATTCTGTTTGAACTTGCGGCTGTTATCGTTTGCCATAGAAAATACCCTTGTTAAAAAAACGTTGCAGGTAAACTACCCCTTTCCCTCAACCGAACTTCACCAAAAACAATAGGTCTTGAGAACTCTACAATTTAGGGCTGTATGCAAATAATCTTTTGATTCTGTTTGAATTTGCGGCTGTTATCGTTTGCCATAGGAAATACCCTTGTTAAAACATAAAACGTTACAGGTAAACTACCCCTTTCCCTTAACCGATCTTCACCAAAAACAATAGGTCTTGAGTACTCTACAAATCAGGGCTGTATGCAAAACATTATTTGATTCTGTTTGAATTTGCGGCTGTTATCGTTTGCCATAGAAAATACCCTTGTTAAAAAAACGTTGCAGGTAAACTACCCCTTTCCCTCAACCGAACTTCACCAAAAACAATAGGTCTTGAGAACTCTACAATTTAGGGCTGTATGCAAATAATCTTTTGATTCTGTTTGAATTTGCGGCTGTTATCGTTTGCCATAGGAAATACCCTTGTTAAAACATAAAACGTTACAGGTAAACTACCCCTTTCCCTTAACCGATCTTCACCAAAAACAATAGGTCTTGAGTACTCTACAAATCAGGGCTGTATGCAAAACATTATTTGATTCTGTTTGAACTTGCGGCTGTTATCGTTTGCCATAGAAAATACCCTTGTTAAAAAAACGTTGCAGGTAAACTACCCCTTTCCCTCAACCGAACTTCACCAAAAACAATAGGTCTTGAGAACTCTACAATTTAGGGCTGTATGCAAATAATCTTTTGATTCTGTTTGAACTTGCGGCTGTTATCGTTTGCCATAGGAAATACCCTTGTTAAAACATAAAACGTTACAGGTAAACTACCCCTTTCCCTTAACCGATCTTCACCAAAAACAATAGGTCTTGAGTACTCTACAAATCAGGGCTGTATGCAAAACATTATTTGATTCTGTTTGAATTTGCGGCTGTTATCGTTTGCCATAGAAAATACCCTTGTTAAAAAAACGTTGCAGGTAAACTACCCCTTTCCCTCAACCGAACTTCACCAAAAACAATAGGTCTTGAGAACTCTACAATTTAGGGCTGTATGCAAATAATCTTTTGATTCTGTTTGAATTTGCGGCTGTTATCGTTTGCCATAGGAAAAACCCTTGTTAAAACATAAAACGTTACAGGTAAACTACCCCTTTCCCTTAACCGATCTTCACCAAAATCAACAGATCTTGAGACCTCTACAATTCAGGGCTGTATGCGAAACATTATTTGATTCTGTTTGAATTTGCGGCTGTTATCGTTTGCCAAACAAACAAAATTACCCTTGTTAAAAAAACGTTGCAGGTAAACTACCCCTTTCCCTCAACCGATCTTCACCAAAAACAATAGGTCGCGAGTACTCTGCAAATCAGGGCTGCATGCAAAAAATTATTTGATTCTGTTTGAATTTGCGGCAGTTATCGTTTGCCATAGAAAAAAAATCTGCAGACACAGACAGACACACACACACACAGACACTTTTCGGAAAACGACTTTTTTTCATGTTTTGAGTGTAGTAGAATCAGAATCTGCAATAATCTCGAACACGATTTTTTTTGCCATCACCATACTTCCATTCCTTAAGGAATATGGAAGTAAAATATCGGTATGGAGAACCATACATGACTTCCATATTCTAAGAATTATATTTAAAATCATTTTCAGCCAAACAGCCAGGCTGTGTCTTACCTGCCTTTTTATTGCTGTATTAAATGAAAAATATTATATTACATTAAAATTAAAAAATTATAATTTTATTGCCTGGCAACAAAATTATTTTATTTTTAACAATTACCATTGTTTCAAAAAGTTTAAATAAATTTTCAAGTACTTTACTCTTGTTAAAACGTAAAAGGTTGCAGGTAAACTACCCCTTCCCCTTAACCGATCTTCACCAAAATCGAAAGTCATTGAGACCTCTACAATTCAGGGACGTATGCAAAAAATTATTTGATTCTGTTTCAATTTGCGGCTTTTATCGTTTGCCATAGAAAATACGCTTGATAAAAAAACGTTGCAGGTAAACTACCCCTCCCCCTTAACCGATCTTCACCAAAAACAACATGTCTTGAGTACTCTACAAATCAGGGCTGTATGCAAAACATTATTTGATTCTGTTTGAATTTGCGGCTGTTATCGTTTGCCATAGAAAATACCCTTGTTAAAAAAACGTTGCAGGTAAACTACCCCTTTCCCTCAACCGATCTTCACCAAAAACAATAGGTCTTGAGAACTCTACAATTTAGGGCTGTATGCAAATAATCTTTTGATTCTGTTTGAACTTGCGGCTGTTATCGTTTGCCATAGGAAATACCCTTGTTAAAACATAAAACGTTACAGGTAAACTACCCCTTCCCCTTAACCGATCTTCACCAAAAACAACATGTCTTGAGTACTCTACAAATCAGGGCTGTATGCAAAACATTATTTGATTCTGTTTGAATTTGCGGCTGTTATCGTTTGCCATAGAAAATACCCTTGTTAAAAAAACGTTGCAGGTAAACTACCCCTTTCCCTCAACCGATCTTCACCAAAAACAATAGGTCTTGAGAACTCTACAATTTAGGGCTGTATGCAAATAATCTTTTGATTCTGTTTGAATTTGCGGCTGTTATCGTTTGCCATAGGAAATACCCTTGTTAAAACATAAAACGTTACAGGTAAACTACCCCTTTCCCTTAACCGATCTTCACCAAAAACAATAGGTCTTGAGTACTCTACAAATCAGGGCTGTATGCAAAACATTATTTGATTCTGTTTTAACTTGCGGCTGTTATCGTTTGCCATAGAAAATACCCTTGTTAAAAAAACGTTGCAGGTAAACTACCCCTTTCCCTCAACCGAACTTCACCAAAAACAATAGGTCTTGAGAACTCTACAATTTAGGGCTGTATGCAAATAATCTTTTGATTCTGTTTGAATTTGCGGCTGTTATCGTTTGCCATAGGAAATACCCTTGTTAAAACATAAAACGTTACAGGTAAACTACCCCTTTCCCTTAACCGATCTTCACCAAAATCAACAGATCTTGAGACCTCTACAATTCAGGGCTGTATGCGAAACATTATTCGATTCTGTTTGAATTTGCGGCTGTTATCGTTTGCCAAACAAACAAAATTACCCTTGCTAAAAAAAAACCGTTGCAGGTAAACTACCCCTTTCCCTCAACCGATCTTCACCAAAAACAATAGGTCGCGAGTACTCTGCAAATCAGGGCTGCATGCAAAAAATTATTTGATTCTGTTTGAATTTGCGGCAGTTATCGTTTGCCATAGAAAAAAAATCTACAGACAGACACACAGACAGACAGACACAGACACTTTTCGGAAAACGACTTTTTTTCATGTTTTGAGTGTAGTAGAATCAGAATCTGCAATAATCTCGAACAGGATTTTTTTTGCCATCACCATACTTCCATTCCTTAAGGAATATGGAAGTAAAAAGTCGTTTTCCGAAAAGTGTCTGTGTGTCTGTCTGTAGATTTTTTACTTCCATATTCCTTAAGGAATGGAAGTATGGTGATGGCAAAAAAAATCGTGTTCGAGATTATTGCAGATTCTGATTCTACTACACTCAAAACATGAAAAAAAGTCGTTTTCCGAAAAGTGTCTGTGTGTCTGTGTGTCTGTGTGTCTGTCTGTCTGTCTGTCTGTCTGTCTGTCTGTAGATTTTTTTTCTATGGCAAACGATAACTGCCGCAAATTCAAACAGAATCAAATAATTTTTTGCATGCAGCCCGGTTTTGCAGAGTTCTCAAGACCTATTGTTTTTGGTGAAGATCGGTTAAGGGAAAGGGGTAGTTTACCTGTAACGTTTTATGTTTTAACAAGGGTATTTCCTATGGGAAACGATAACAGCCGCAAATTCAAACAGAATGAAAAGATTATTTGCATACAGCCCTAAATTGTAGAGTTCTCAATACCTTTTGTTTTTGGTGAAGATCGGTTAAGGGAAAGGGGTAGTTTACCTACAACGTTTTTTTAACAAGGGTATTTTCTATGGCAAACGATAACAGCCGCAAATTCAAACAGAATCAAATAATTTTCTGCATACAGCCCTGATTTGTAGAGTACTCAAGACCTATTGTTTTTGGTGAAGATCGGTTGAGGGGAAGGGGTAGTTTACCAGCAACGTTTTTTATCATGCGTATTTTCTATGGCAAACGACAACTGCCGCAAATTCAAACAGAATCAAATAATTTTTTGCATACAGCCCTGATTTGTAGAGTACTCGCGACCTATTGTTTTTGGTGAAGATCGGTTGAGGGGAAGGGGTAGTTTACCTGCAACGGTTTTTTTTATCAAGGGAAATTTTTTTTTTTTTGGCAAACGATAACAGCCGCAAATTCAAACAGAATCAAATAATGTTTCGCATACAGCCCTGAATTGTAGATTTCTCAAGACCTATTGTTTTTGGTGAAGATCGGTTGAGGGAAAGGGGTAGTTTACCTGCAACGTTTTTTTAACAAGGGTATTTTATATGGCAAACGATAACAGCCGCAAATTCAAACAGAATCAAATAATGTTTTGCATGCAGTCCTGATTTGTAGAGTACTCAAGACCTATTGTTTTTGGTGAAGATCGGTTAAGGGGAAGGGGTAGTTTACCTGCAACGTTTTTTTATCAAGCGTATTTTCTATGGCAAACGATAACAGCCGCAAATTCAAACAGAATCAAATAATTTTTTGCATACGTCCCTGAATTGTAGAGGTCTCAATGACTTTCGATTTTGGTGAAGATCGGTTAAGGGGAAGGGGTAGTTTACCTGCAACCTTATACGTTTTAACAAGAGTAAAGTACTTGAAAATTTATTTAAACTTTTTGAAACAATGGTAATTGTTAAAAATAAAATAATTTTGTTGCCAGGCAATAAAATTATAATTTTTTCATTTTAATGTAATATAATATTTTTCATTTAATACAGCAATAAAATATCGGTATGGAGAACCATACATGACTTCCATATTCTAAGATTTATATTTAAAATCATTTTCAGCCAAACAGCCAGGCTGTGTCTTACCTGCCTTTTTATTGCTGTATTAAATGAAAAATATTATATTACATTAAAATCAAAAAATTATAATTTTATTGCCTGGCAACAAAATTATTTTATTTTTAACAATTACCATTGTTTCAAAAAGTTTAAATAAATTTTCAAGTACTTTACTCTTGTTAAAACGTAAAAGGTTGCAAGTAAACTACCCCTTCCCCTTAACCGATCTTCACCAAAATCGAAAGTCATTGAGACCTCTACAATTCAGGGACGTATGCAAACATTATTTGACTCTGTTTGCATTTGCGGCTGTTATCGTTTGCCATAGAAAATACGCTTGATAAAAAAACGTTGCAGGTAAACTACCCCTTCTCCTTAACCGATCTTCACCAAAAACAATAGGTCTTGAGTACTCTACAAATCAGGGCTGTATGCAAAACATTATTTGATTCTGTTTGAATTTGCGGCTGTTATCGTTTGCCATAGGAAATACCCTTGTTAAAACATAAAACGTTACAGGTAAACTACCCCTTTCCCTTAACCGATCTTCACCAAAAACAATAGGCCTTGAGTACTCTACAAATCAGGGCTGTATGCAAAACATTATTTGATTCTGTTTGAATTTGCGGCTGTTATCGTTTGCCATAGAAAATACCCTTGTTAAAAAAACGTTGCAGGTAAACTACCCCTTTCCCTCAACCGAACTTCACCAAGAACAATAGGTCTTGAGAACTCTACAATTTAGGGCTGTATGCAAATAATCTTTTGATTCTGTTTGAATTTGCGGCTGTTATCGTTTGCCATAGGAAATACCCTTGTTAAAACATAAAACGTTACAGGTAAACTACCCCTTTCCCTTAACCGATCTTCACCAAAATCAGCAGATCTTGAGAACTCTACAATTCAGGGCTGTATGCGAAACATTATTTGATTCTGTTTGAATTTGCGGCTATTATCGTTTGCCAAACAAACAAAATTACCCTTGCTAAAAAAAAACCGTTGCAGGTAAACTACCCCTTTCCCTCAACCGATCTTCACCAAAAACAATAGGTCGCGAGTACTCTGCAAATCAGGGCTGTATGCAAAAAATTATTTGATTCTGTTTGAATTTGCGGCAGTTATCGTTTGCCATAGAAAAAAAATCTACAGACAGACAGACAGACAGACACACAGACAGACACACACACAGACACTTTTCGGAAAACGACTTTTTTTCATGTTTTGAGTGTAGTAGAATCAGAATCTGCAATAATCTCGAACACGATTTTTTTTGCCATCACCATACTTCCATTCCTTAAGGAATATGGAAGTAAAAGGCAGGTAAGACACAGCCTGGCTGTTTGGCTGAAAATGATTTTAAATATAAATCTTAGAATATGGAAGTCATGTATGGTTCTCCATACCGATATTTAACAATTACCATTGTTTCAAAAAGTTTAAATAAATTTTCAAGTACTTTACTCTTGTTAAAACGTAAAAGGTTGCTGGTAAACTACCCCTTCCCCTTAACCGATCTTTACCAAAATCGAAAGTCCTTGAGTCCTCTACAATTCACTGACGTATGCAAAAAATTATTTGATTCTGTTTGAATTTGCGGCTGTTATCGTTTGCCATAGAAAATACGCTTGATAAAAAACGTTGCAGGTAAACTACCCCTTCCCCTCAACCGATCTTCACCAAAAACAATAGGTCTTGAGTACTCTACAAATCAGGGCTGTATGCAGAAAATTATTTGATTCTGTTTGAATTTGCGGCTGTTATCGTTTGCCATAGAAAATACCCTTGTTAAAAAAACGTTGTAGGTAAACTACCCCTTTCCCTTAACCGATCTTCACCAAAAACAATAAGTCTTGAGAACACTACAATTTAGGGCTGTATGCAAATAATCTTTTGATTCTTTTTGAATTTGCGGCTGTTATTGTTTGCCATAGGAAATACCCTTGTTAAAACATAAAATGTTACAGGTAAACTACCCCTTTCCCTTAACCGATCTTCACCAAAAACAATAGGTCTTGAGAACTCTACAATTCAGGGCTGTATGCGAAACATTATTTGATTCTGTTTGAATTTGCGGCTGTTATCGTTTGCCAAAAAAAAAAAACACGATTTTTTTTTTAACTTCCATGTTCCTTAAGGAAATGGAAGTATGGTGATGGCAAAAAAAATCGTGTTCGAGATTATTGCAGATTCTGATTGTACTACACTCAAAACATGAAAAAAAGTCGTTTTTCGAAAAGTGTCTGTGTGTCTATCTATCTGTCTGTCTGTCTGTGTGTCTGTAGATTTTTTTTCTATGGCAAACGATAACAGCCGCAAATTCAAACAGAATCAAATAATTTTTTGCATACAGTCCTGATTTGTAGAGTACTCGCGACCTATTGTTTTTGGTGAAGATCGGTTGAGGGAAAGGGGTAGTTTACCTGCAACGTTTTTTTATCAAGCGTATTTTTTATGGCAAACGATAACAGCCGCAAATTCAAACAGAATCAAATATTTTTTGCATACGTCCCTGAATTGTAGAGTTCTCAAGACCTGTCGTTTTTGGTGAAGATCTGTTAGGGAAAGGGGTAGTTTACCTGCAACGGTTGTTATCAAGGGTAATTTTTTTCAATGGTAAACGATAACAGCCGCAAATTGAAACAGAATCAAATGATGTTTTGCATACAGCCCTATATTGTAGAGTTCTCAATACCTATTGGTGCTGGTGAAGATCGGTTAAGGGAAAGGGGTCGTTTACCTGCAACGTTTTATGTTTTAAAAGGGTATTTTCTATGGCAAACGATAAGAGCCGCAAATTCAAACAGAATCAAATACGTTTTTGCATACAGTCCTGTTTTGTTGAGTACTAAAGACCTATTGTTTTTGGTGAAGATCGGTTAAGGGAAAGGGGTAGTTTACCTGACACGTTTTTTGTTTTATCAAGGGTATTTTATATGGCAAACGATAACAGCCGCAATTTTAAACAGAATCATATAATATTTTGCATACAGCCCTGAAATGTAGAGTTCTCAGGACCTGTTGGTTTTGGTGAAGATCGGTTAAGGGAATAGGGTTGTTTATCAGCAACGTTTTATGTTTTAAAAAGGGTAATTTTTTATGACGAACGATAACTGCCGAAAATTCATTGAGAATCAAATAATTGTTTGCACCCTTTCCTGAGTTGCAGAGAGCTCAAGGACTATTGATTTTGGTGAAGATCGGTTAAGAGAAAGGGGTAGTTTACCTGCAACATTTTATGTTGTAACAAGAGAAATGTTTCCATGACGAACGATAACTGCCGCACATTCAAACAGAATCAAATATTTTTTTGCATGCTTCCCTGAATTGTAGAGGATGGAAGGTCTGTTGATTTTGGAGAAGATCGGTTAAGAGAAAGGGGTAGTTTACCTGAAACATTTTATGATTTAACAAGAGTAAAGTACTTAATTTTTATAAATAAAGTATCCTGATAAGAAGCTCATAGTAATCCACTGTAGAAACGTAGATGAAATATCTATAAATGAAGAAGTTAGGTGAACGGTGTGGGGGTAATTTTCTATTATTAAAAATTATAGTTGAAGGTGGAGGGGAGGATTTTTTATATGTGTACTACGTTATCGGCAACAAAGAAGTAGTTTTTTGTTAAAATTGCTTCCCGGGCTCTTTAGCCGTAGTCCAATGTTTTCTGCAAAACCAGACTTTTCGGCAGTGCTATCGACTGCCATCATCGGTGAAAATCGAGTGCGAAAACGTGAGGTGGTATACGTTAGTGACCACAGTACTGTGGTTAATGCTGAAGCAATAAGTAGAAAGACGTAGTTTCTATGGAAATATTTCATTTCGAATATGATTTTAAATATAAATCTTAGAACATGGAAGTCATGTATGGTTCTCCATACCGATATTTGCCATCACCATACTTCCATTCCTTAAGGAATATGGAAGTAAAAATTTCCCTTGATAAAAAAAAACCGTTGCAGGTAAACTACCCCTTTCCCTCAACCGATCTTCACCAAAAACAATAGGTCGTGAGTACTCTACAAATCAGGGCTGTATGCAAAAAATTATTTGATTCTGTTTGAATTTGCGGCAGTTATCGTTTGCCAAAAAAAAAAATCTACAGACACACAGACAGACAGACAGACACACACACAGACACTTTTCGGAAAACGACTTTTTTTCATGTTTTGAGTGTAGTAGAATCAGAATCTGCAATAATCTCGAACACGATTTTTTTTGCCATCACCATACTTCCATTCCTTAAGGAATATGGAAGTAAAATTACCCTTGATTAAAAAAAAAAACCGTTGCAGGTAAACTACCCCTTTCCCTTAACCGATCTTCACCAAAAACAATAGGTCTTGAGTACTGTACAAATCAGAGCTGTATGCAAAAAATTATTTGATTCTGTTTGAATTTGCGGCTGTTATCGTTTGCCATAGAAAAAAAAAATCTACAGACACACAGACAGACAGTCACACACAGAGACACTTTTCGAAAAATGACTTTTTCATGTTTTGAGTGTAGTACAATCAGAATCTGCAATAATCTCGAACACGATTTTTTTTGCCATCACCATACTTACATTTCCTTAAGGAACATGGAAGTAAAATTGCTCCTATTTTTTAATCAAACTTGAATATAAATTGTCACTTAAAACAGTTATTTAATAAATGAATATCGAGTTCCTGTTTAAGTATGTATGAATCTACATACATATTAAAGCTCATAAATTATAGTGTACACATGGGAATAATATAATGATTCCATAACACTTATTTCATGTTACTGAGTAGATCATAATTCAAATACTTGTGTGTTTTTAGGCAAATAGTTACAAAACCTATACACATAAAAATAGAATATGACTGTTATAATACTTTATTACACCTACAAAACATTTCATCTTACATGTTATATACCACAATTATAAATACTGTTATATTCCATTGTTATAAAAATACTATAATTGTTTATTAATGTCTATTAGTAAATACAATTGCAGTTAATCAGGTACATAAGTGTAGCCACCTATTTTTGTGTCTCTACATGTAAGGGAAAGAGGTACGAAACAAATTAAAAACTGCTAACATATAATGGTTATCTCACATCAAGTCTTTGGCAATATCTACACAGCTGATAAGAATTTATTAACAGTCTACTATCATTTGACTATTATAAACAGAATGTGTAAAAGCTATGTCATTATTTTCTGATAGTACATTAATATTCTGATAATACATGTTATGTTTACTGTGACACAAATGACTATGAACAGTAACTGACCACTATTGAGCTGGTCAAATGTACAATTTGTTCTTGTCTTAAAACAGTCTATATTTAATCTGATTTTATTATCTACATAACTGTAGACAATGCCATTGAACATCACACATCATAATTATCAATGTTTAAACTCATTACAGTAGTTGAAACTTATTATATCAAAACACAGATATAATAAAAGTAATGGTTTTTTTACATTATATAATAACTAAATTTAAATCTGATCTGATTTAAACTAACTAACTTCATAGCTGATCTGACGATGAGCTGTGAAGCTTGAAAGCGCTAATCGAAATAATTTTTATATAGTGGTGTGCAATATTGATCATTCTGATTGTGATTTCAACCACTAACACAAATTTCTTCATTAAATTTAAAGTTGAGCAAAGAAAAAATTTACAGTCCATTTAAAGTTATTTTAACTTTAATCAGAAAACAACTAGTTAATTCCCTGAGCTGCAGAACTCTCATTATTTTGAACCAATTACATGATCAGATAAAATCAAATTAATAAATTTAAAATGTTTAAAGCAATGAATAATGTTCTTTGTGTGTGTCATTCTTAGTGTTAGCTGAAAAAAATATTACAAGGAGGTAGCCACTTCTCATATTTTATACATGTATATATACTTTTTAAGTATTTTACATACATATACAAATGAAGAAGTTACCAATAATATAACAAGTATCAACATTAATTAGTGTATATGCAAAAAAATATGGGGTTGTAAGAGACTGCAGTTCTTTCCTCCATGGTTAAGATTAAGCTGTTTCAGTGACTTAATCCGCATATGTCACTCACAGTTAAAAGCCTTTGATAAAAGTATGTTCTGAGGCTTCCTAGCCTGCAATAATATGGCACAAATGAACCCTGATGTCATCTCCCTGTCTCCCAAGTCTATTACTACATTGTCTAGAATCAAGCCTTTACAATTTTGGGTAGTTACTCCCAAGCCAGTTATGAAGGATGACAACTTCCCTGTCTCTGTATAGGCAGTATAAATGGATCTAACTGAGTTGCAATCAATATCCCTAGTACCTATTTCTATGTATAGTAGACCTTCAAATTATGACCCAATCCCAGCATCAACCATCCACTCATTGTAGAACATGGGACAGAACCTTATAATAGGAAGGATAGGAACAAAATTATTAGTAGCCAAGCCAGAATATTTACTGAATGAGTGCAGCAATTTTTAACTCGACTGTTTGGTACTTCTCTACCTGCCTGTCTGTCTGTTCATTTGTTTGAGAGATGTCTCACAATAACTTTTCAATGCATTAACCAATTTTTATAAAACTTAGCATGCATTTTCATACTTTCACCCCACATATGCCTGTGTTTTTGAGGTTTATCTTCTCAAAAATAGGCGAGCAGGTGGCAAAAACATCAGAGGTAAAAAATATTTAAAAAAATAATGAATCACAAAAATCCATGTGATGTAATATATAAGAAAAAATTTAACAAGAACCTGAATATAGTATTCAATTTTGAAAATTCAAAATTGTATGATGCCAGAGCCCAAAAAGTAAATCAAACTTTTTGAAAAATTTGTAAAAATCCACACCAGGTATCAGATTAAATAGACTTTTAATCCAAATCTGAATGTAGTGTTTATTTTGAAAATTTTATAACTTTAGGGGCCTATGGGCAAAAAATGGCACCCAAATTTTGAGAAAATTGTAAGAGTGTATACAAGGATCAAATTATGTGTATGTGGGAGTCAAATTATAAGGAATTTTACTCAAATCATGAACTTGACATCTTTAAGAATTAAATAAAATTAATATCCCTCAACACCCCTTGCAAATTTCTTGACTGCCAGCAAAATTTTTTAATTTTTAAAGCAAAAGTATACATACTGAGCAATGTCAGTTTTTAAGCAATGTCAGCAAAATAATTCATATATTATTACACTTAGTGTATGTTTGTGAAAAGTATTAAATATAAGCCTATAGATATCTATAGAAAGATACATAAACTTAAAAAAAACTAAACAAGTTGTTGTGATTTTTAGTGTTTATCATATTCATAATAATAAAGAAAGTAATAAAGATCGACTGCTCTGCAACAGCCATTTTACTAAAAAGTAACAGAGTATTTGGGGGTCTTCATAATTTTTGTTTCTTGCTCATTAAAGTACAGCAAAACCTCCATTAACCATAGTAATGATAGGGAGGGTTATGCCCAGAAAATAGAGAATCACAAGTAATAGAACTGACATGGCTGAATGGCTATTGACAGGAGCTTCACAGAATTCTGGTGGAGAATGCCAGAAGTGTTCCTTAGTGTAATATCCATGCATTGTATACAAGGTGTGTTAAAAAAAGACCGAACTTTCTGAATACCATATCAATCCACATAAACAACGCACTGCAACTTAGAGGCACCTAGAGATAGTTTTTGACAACAAACTGCCATTTATTGTGTTCCGCTATCAGCATTAGTCTTTGAGCTATATCAGATTGAGTGGGAATGTACACACACTGGACGCCGGATTAGTGACAAAGTGATTAACAAAAACCTCGAAGAATACCGTGTGCCTATGAAACTTTGCAGCAAAACTAGGTTAAAACTTTACAGACATTCTGGTTTTTGAATTAAGCATATGTGGAGGCTTGCATGAGCCAAACAATTCTTTTAAGAAATTTTAAAGAGGGTAAAACAATGGTCAGTGTAGATCAAAGCGATGTCGAAGATCATGGGAAGAGAGCTCGTGACGTGGTAATTGTAAATCATCATTTAACTTATAAGATTTTCTGAAAGAATGTGCATCCATATAAGATCGTAAAATTAAATTTTTATCAAAAAATTTAAATGTATCGTATCAATGAAAAAATTCTTCCTACATTTGTTGATGACGATCAGAAAGAGACCCATTTTGAAATTGGTCAACAAGTGCACAATGACAACTTTGGAATACAGTGGAAATTGCTCTGTAAAGCTTTCACGAAATTAGCACCAAAATTTTATACACACACGTTGTGTTAAGATCTTCATTCTCAGTTCGTTATAAATCCGCCGGATGGTGTGTGCCCGTGCCCACTACAGCGTGTGTAGACTGACTATCATGACAGGATGGAGAAAATGGCATTCCGGCATCAAAACCTGATGCTAGAAGCACGTAATTGTGCAGCTCGCTCTATGCGCAGGTTGGCATGCTACACAAATAGTTCGGTCTTTTTTTGAACACACCTCATACATACAATACACTGCAATTGAGTCTTCACTTAAAACATAGATACTATGTATTGATCTAACATCCACTGAATTAAATAGTTGGATATTAATAATGCAAATGAATTAAAAAAAACAAACAAAATATGAGAAAAATTATGGTTTCGCCCTCATGGTGTTTTTCAACTAATGCTAAGAATCATACATATAAACAGAGTTCTAAATACTGCATTTTATTAATATGATTTTATCTAACATTAAATGCATATCATCCAAAATAATGATGGAGTTCTGCAAGTCAGGGAGGAGCTTACTAGTCGAATTTAATGCACATAATAATTGAGATGACTGCTGGGGGAGCTGTGACAAATCCACAGACAATATACATAACAGTGCCCTATTCACTAACCCTCCTACATTCCACAAGTTCATTGTCAGCATTACCCAACGCCCAACCACCATGTAGAACAATGGCTCCAACCCCTGATATAAATCTGAACTTGACTTCTTGATTTCAGGGCAGTTGTTTTGTAATTGTTTCAACTATATGATTATTCAATTACAGAAGTTTCTCTAGATCATAAGTGGCAACATTGTTGTTGAAAAGAAAAAAATCTTAACACTTACAGAAAAATACTCTTACGTGCTTCAGATACCACACTTTTTTTACTCGTCATTAGCAACTTTCAGTCCTCCACACTACGCGGGTAGGGTGAAAAGTTCCGGGGCTGACATATACATAGCTCTATTATGCTCATTATTTTGATGGTGTTGTATGATTTCATCCTTTGTAGGTCTAGTTTCAATGATTTCAAGTCTATGAGTTGTTTATTATTAGTGGCACAGTCCACCGCTGTAAGCGCCTCGAACATCTATGGATAGACTGAAAATTTGTGATGTGATTAAATTTTGTCTTCATACATTTAACTGCAACCAATATAAAAATGGAGATGTATTCAAAGCTGTGGGACTCTTATTCATCTAATACAATGGTTGAGTGCTTGATTGCTGTATTTAAATGGGTCAGACAAGCACAACTGACGACCCACATGTTGGATGTCTAAGTGACTGTGCCAGCAAAAATAGAAAAAAATCCATAAAATCGTTGGTAGAACATAGAATGAAAGTGAGCGAGATAGCTGGAACTGCTGGTATATCAACGGAATGTGTGCACAATATCCTACACGAACATCTATGTATGACAAAGCTGTGCACTAGATGAGTGCCACGTTTGCTCACACTTGACCAAAAACACTGCTGACAGGAGGTTTCAACCAATTGTTGTGATGGCTAAAATCAAAGAATTGAAGTTCAGTTCGCTTCCTCAGCCACCATACTCACCCTATTTAGCCCCAAGTGAATTCTGCCTCTATCCTAACCTCATAAATGACTCGATAGGACAAGATTTACTGACCATAATCAAGTCAGCGATGTTATAAATGGCTATTTTGAGGACCTCGACAAATCAACTTATTGGTATGGAGTAACTGCTTTAGAACATCATTGGAAAAAGTGTATAGAGCTAAATAGAGATTATGTTGAGAAATAAATGCAAATTAATCCAGAAAAGTGTTGTTTTCCTATTCAGGCACAGAACTTTTCATCCTACCCTCATAAGTTCACCTACGCTAAGCCTGTCAATACTGAAAAGGTGCTGACAATTTCCCTGCTCATCAAAAGAGGTTAAAAGAAAGAAGCAATGATTAATGTTTCTAGAAAGAAACTGTCCTGCATTATACAATTGGTCTCTGAAACCTGTTCCATAAAAGGGCATAAGACTGGTGGAAGCTGCTTTATGTTGCCCAGAAGCACACCTCAAAAGGCATACCATACATGTGTGGTTTGGCTGTCGTTGATGATAAAATAGCAGTTTTGCAATTCAGTTTCACACTGTTACAGTGTTCCACCACCCATATCTTTTACATATTTGCCAATGCCAATGTGAAGAATTGAATCCACAAAAGAATATATACCGAGCCAAATTTATGCTTTCCATTTCTAACCTGAATTAAAACAGAGAGAGAACTGGATTGAATTTAATTCTTGTATGTTTTTTAAGAGTTTCAGTATGTTGTTTTGCTCAGTAGATAGGCTAACAAGTCTCACTTTCATCACTCAAAACAGTAGCACTTTTTTGATCAGTTACGAAGAAAGAGAATTTCCCTGGCTGTGTACAGGCATGTATGAATAGGCCCAATTAAGCTGTAAATCAATGTGAATGTTACTAGTATCCATTTGTATATGGGGTGGATCTTCAAATAATGGCCCAATCCCAGTAACGACCATCCACTCCACCCATCTGTTTTTCCACATCCTCTTTAGGATCTTAGCATTCATCACTGGTATTTCAGGTTGCTACAAGTACCACAAATTTCTTCCAACTTTTTCTACAGTTTCCTGACAACTTCTTGCTATCTGTACCATGGTAATGTAAAATGACCGACGGCCTGTAGAACTTATCATCTTGGCCCGAATTGAGTTGCCGTTTTGGATAAACTTTGACAGCAGCTATGGAACTTTAAAAGAATGTATCCAAAAGAAAGTTCTTAAAGAAAGTATTACAAGAAAGTTATTAAAAAATTGTGACCACACAAGTCTATGAGTGAAAATATTAGATAAACACTTGTATCCCAGAATATAGGATTTTGTACGGAAAAAGGTAATTTTATATTTGGATATATCCTAAACTTTTTAAACATACTTAGTTCTGGTATCCATAGAACATCACTAAATTACTCTTTATCATCAGTGGTTAAGTAAAATTTTGAATAAGTTATGTGCACCGTTTTCAGACATAGGAGACATCATATATCATCAAACAAATAAATTAAAAGTATTACCACCTTTGAGTAAATTCACAACTTTAGTTATAATAAAATTACCAGCTCACTTCTATGCTTGTTTACATAAATAATTAAACTGTTATTGTCTATAATTTGTATAAGACCATGTCAAGAACTGAAATATCGGTATGGAGAACCATACATAACTTCCATGTTCTAAGATTTATATTTAAAATCATATTCGAAATGAATAGAAACTACGTCTTTCTACTTATTGCTTCAGCATTAACCACAGTACTGTGGTCACTAACGTATACCACCTCACGTTTTCGCACTCGATTTTCACCGATGATGGCAGTCGATGGCACTGCCGAAAAGTCTGGTTTTGTAGAAAACATTGGACTACGGCTAAAGAGCCCGGGAAGCAATTTTAACAAAAAACTACTTCTTTGTTGCCGATAACGTAGTACACATATAAAAAATTCTCCCCTCCACCTTCAACTATAATTTTTAATAATAGAAAATTACCCCCACCCCGTTCACCAAACCTCTTCATTTATAGATATTTCATCTACGTTTCTACAGTGGATTACTATGAGCTTCTTATCAGGATACTTTATTTATAAAAATTAAGTACTTTACTCTTGTTAAATCATAAAATGTTTCAGGTAAACTACCCCTTTCTCTTAACCGATCTTCTCCAAAATCAATAGACCTTCCGTCCTCTACAATTCAGGGAAGCATACAAAAAATATTTGATTCTGTTTGAATGTGCGGCAGTTATCGTTCATCATGGAGACATTTCTCTTGTTACAACATAAAATGTAGCAGGTAAACTACCCCTTTCCATTAACCGATCTTCACCAAAATCAATAGACCTTGAGCTCTCTGCAACACAGGAAAGGGTGCAAAAAATTATTTGATGCTCATTGAATTTTCGGCAGTTATCGTTCGTCATAAAAAAAAATTACCCTTTTTAAAACATAAAACATTGCTGATAAACTACCCCTTCCCTTTACCGATCTTCAACAAAATCAACAGACCTTGAGTTCTCTTTAGTTCAAAAAGGTATGGAAAAACCTAGTTGATTCTGTTTGAATTTACGGCAGTTATCGTTCGTCATATAAAAAATTACCCTTGTTATAACATAAAATGTTGCTGGTGAACTACCCCTTTCCCTTAACCGATCTTCACCAACACCAATAGGTATTGAGAACTCTACAATACAGGGCTGTGTGCAAAACATCATTTGATTCTGTTTGAATTTGCGGCTGTTATCGTTTACTATAGAAAAAAATTACCCTTGATAAAAAACTGTTGCAGGTAAACTACCCCTTTCCCTTAACCGATCTTCACCAAAAACGATAGGTCTTGAGTAATCTACAATTCAGGCCTGTATGCAAACAATTATTTGATTCTGTTTGAATTTGCGGCTGTTATCGTTTGCCATAGAAAACACCCTTGATAAAACATAAAACGTTGCTGGTAAACTACCCTATTCCATTAACCAATCTTGACCAAAAACAATACATCTTGAATACTCTACAATTCAGGCCTGTATACAAAACATTAGTTGATTCTCTTTGAATTTACAGCAGTTATCGTTCGTCATAGAAAAAATACCCTTGTTAAAACATAAAACGTTGCAGGTAAACTACCCCCTTTCCCTTAACCGATCTTCAACAAAATCAACAGACCTTCAGTTCTTTATAATTCAAAAAGGTATGCAGAAGAGTAGTTGATTCTGTTTTAATGTATGGCAATTATCGTTCGTCAAAAAAAAAATTGCCCTTGATAAAACATAAAATGTTGCTGGTAAACAACCCTATTCCCTTAACCGATCTTCACCAAAACGATCAGGTCTTGAGAACTCTACATTTCAGGGCTGTATGCAAAATATTATATGATTCTGTTTGAATTTGCGGCTGTTATCGTTTGCCATATAAAATACACTTGATAAGACAAAAAACGTGACTGGTAAACTACCCCTTTCCCTTAACCGATCGTCACCAAAACCAATAGGTCTTTAGTACTCAAGAAATCAGGGCTTTATGCAGAAACGTATTTGATTCTGTTTGAATTTGCGGCTCTTATCGTTTGCTATAGAAAATACCCTTTTAAAACATAAAACGTTGCAGGTAAACTACCCCTTTCCCTTAACCGATCTTCACCAACACCAATAGGTATTGAGAACTCAATAAATCAGGGCTCTATGCAAAACATCATTTGATTCTGTTTGAATTTGCGGCTGTTATCGTTTGCCATAGAAAATACCCTTTTAAAACATAAAACGTTGCAGGTAAACTACCCCTTTCCCTTAACCGATCTTCACCAAAATCGAAAGTCCTTGAGACCTCTACAATACAGGGCTGTATGCAAAACACCATTTGATTCTGTTTGAATTTGCGGCTGTTATTTACCATAGAAAAAATTACCCTTGATAAAAACCCGTTGCTGGTAAACTACCCCTTTCCCTTAAACGATCTTCACCAAAAACGATAGGTCTTGAGTACTCTGCAATTCAGGGCTGTATGCAAAATATTATATGATTCTGTTTCAATTTGCGGCAGTTATCGTTCGTCATGAAAACATTTCTCTTGTTAAAATATAAAACGTTGCTGGTAAACTACCCCTTCCCCTTAACCGATCTTCACCAAAATCGAAAGTCCTTGAGACCTCTACAATACAGGGCTGTATGCAAAACATCATTTGATTCTGTTTGAATTTGCGGCTGTTATCATTTACCATAGAAAAAATTACCCTTGATAAAAAACCGTTGCTGGTAAACTACCCCTTTCCCTTAACCGATCTTCACCAAAAACGATAGGTCTTGAGTACTCTGCAATTCAGGGCTATATGCAAAATATTATATGATTCTGTTTGAATTTGCGGCAGTTATCGTTTGCCATAGAAAAAAAATCTACACACAGACACACAGACACTTTTCGGAAAACGACTTTTTTTCATGTTTTGAGTGTAGTACAATCAGAATCTGCAATAATCTCGAACACGATTTTTTTTGCCATCACCATACTTCCATTCTTTAAGGAATATGGAAGTAAAATATCGGTATGGAGAACCATACATGACTTCCATATTCTAAGATTTATATTTAAAATCATTTTCGAAATGAAATATTACCATAGAAACTACTTCTTTCTACTTACTGCTTCAGCCTTAACCACAGTACTGTGGTCACTAATGTATACCACCTCACGTTATCGCACTCGATTTTGCACTGATGATGGAAGTCGATGGCATTGCCGAAATGTCTGGTTTTGTAGAAAACATTGGACTACGGCCAAATATCCCGGGAAGGAATTTTAACAAAAACTACTTCTTTGTTGCCGATAACGTTTGTAACGTTTATTTTTGAAAGTAGTTATAAAATTGTACAAGTAGTAAATAATAGCTAAAAAAAAATAATGTGTACTAGCAGTTAGATTTGACAAAGAAGTATGTGAGGGTGTGAAGGGAAAGTTTGTAAGACTGTCCTCTTGGCATTGTAACCTACAGACAGCTTGATGTGTTACGGCTGTAAAGTTAATTGTTTGACAAAAAGAGTGACACTTACTAAATGTATGTGAGACGTTGTATTTCGCATCAGGCAGCTGGTCTGAGTAAGAAAGGCATAACCCCCAATAAACCAATTTACCCTTTTTAAAACTTTGACACAGACTGAAAGCAAAGAGTTTGTCAATTCGATACGGTACAACATTAGAGGCCAGAACAATTGCAACGTAGAAATTTGACGAAAGTCGTGATTACAAAGGAAGATTCGTTCCAGACTCAAAACAAAGCTAGAGTGCAACTTGAAAATAAACAATGGTGCAGCAGACCGAACAATACCAGTATTGTATCTACGTCAAAGTGTAACAGAAAGTGGACACTAGGAGACGGCCACGAGAGACAAAGAAATGTCGCCTGATTTACAAGGGGAAAGTGAAACTCACGAATTCTGGAGTGCTTGAATGAGATTCCTAGTAAATAGAGAAAACGGCTGTAGGAACAATCAGGACCAATGGGAGTTCGACAAGAGAATCACGTATAAAGCAGATATACTCGAAAACCAATTACGAATATACAATTTGTCACACTGGCTAAGGAACCAATAAGAGTATCCAAGCAGATGGAAGATTCAGCAGAGGTAGGCGGGATGAGAGTTTACTTGGTAGATCTCAGAACAGAAAAACGGCAGTCTAGTATTCATCATCAGTCTAGTATTCATCATCAGTTCGGTACTCATCATTAGTCTAGTCTAGTATTCATCATCAGTCCAGTACTCATCATTAGTCTAGTCTAGTATTCATCATCAGTCCAGTACTCATCATTAGTCTAGTCTAGTACTCATCATTTACAAAGTGATCACCACAAATCATCTTAACTCGCAAGAGAGTTGAACTTCACCGTAATTTAAACAAAGTGTCGGAGAATACGGATACACAGTACAATACTAAGTGAAGACAAATTCAATTAACAGACATTCTACAATTACAAATAATTCACAAGAAACTATAAACATCACAGCAGCTTTTCTATAATACAGAACACATCAACATAGAGACTCAGTGCATATTCTACAACAGAGACATTAGACATAAAAATCAGCAATCTAAGAACTATTTAAAAAAAAACATTACACATGAACTTTACCAACATCAATTAAGGACACTCATATTCAACACAATAGGTGTGCCGTGAAAAGTGAACAGGTCGAGAATGCGTCAATAATTAAACAGTGATTGTGAGGTGCAGTGATCGCGAAAGGATACGTAATCTACAACGACTACAGAGATCAGCAACTACTAAACACAGAGGACCACATGATGTCACCGAGAGTATGAACTACGAATAATCAACGTTCTCAAACTAATGGTACTTTAGAGTTAAGTCAACAAACTCAATTCATTCAAGTCAAAGAACTCACACTAATAATTAATTAACCTTGAGAACTGCCTCTCAGTGCTCTGCATTCGACTGAAGCGAAATAAAACGTCAACTAGTAAATTCTTAAAAAACCATATCTAAACAGTAATATAAATTTGCCAAATACAATTGTAGATTATAATTTACAATTATAAGTGTTATAAAATTATTAAATGTTAATTAATCGCGATTTCAGAGATACTCATTGTTAAGATAAGAGAAGTGATTCTACTTAAGGAAATATCCATCCAGAATGTTATATTTGTAATTTGCTACAACTTGATTAATTAAATAAGCATTAGACATAATATTGTTGTTGTGTGTTTGGCAAATGAATCCTTTATATCCACATCCTTGTAGATATGAGGTGGCGCCCGGGAATTTGAAACATTTTGGCAGTAAGTAATTTTAATTATTAATTTATTACAATTATCAAAAACTCCCAATATAAAGAAAAATTCTTATATTTGTCGCCCAACTCGCGTGGCAAAATCTACATTTAGATTTGTCAAAAAGGCAGATGAATGAATTGAGTTAAATAAGTTAACTAAACTGAGAATTAGAAATAAAATAGAAGTATTAATAAATAGAGTAGACATTAAGAACATAGGGCTAGTAATTGTAACTACAGTTGCTTAGTCACGGTTTGAATATATACGGTATATGTTGACGCGAAGTAAGGCACGCAAAATGGAAAAAGAAACACCTTATACGACAATGGCCAGTGAAGAAGAAACACAAGTACCAAGGAGAGCTGAAGAGAGCGAAGAGATGGAGATATATAACCAAATGGGAGATCCTCAAGTCATAGCAATGATGGAGGAAGAAATCAGAACGGATATTGAAAATATAAGGGCAGAAGGACCACGCGCAGAAGTTGAACAAGTAAGTGCGACAGTACCACAGACGGAGAAGGAACAAATAAGGGCAGAAGGACCACAGCCAAAAAGTGAGCTGCAAATGCTATACGAATTGATGAAAGTAGATAACAAGAAATTACAGAAGAAATTAGAAGAAAAAGTTGAAGCAAATCAGAATAAATTAGAAATAAGTCTGAATAAATTACATGAAGACATTCAAGATATTAAAGTAAATCAGAAGAAATTAGAAGAAAAAGTTGAAGCAAATCAGAATAAATTAGAAGTAGCTATTAAGGATATTACAGGAAAGCACACTAAGTTAAGAGAGGAGATAAAAAACGATATGAACACGTTGCATGACAAATTAGTTGGTGATATTCAAATAGTGAATAAAACATGGCGTGAAGAATTGAATAAGACTGAGCATAATTTTGGCGAGGTGGTACAGCAACAAAGTGAAAAATTTAAGTGTGAAATACAAAAAACTACTCAAAACTTAAGTGAAAATTTAAATCGAATCAATCAGGAAGTGAGAAGAGAAATAAAAACAACGAAAGAGGTCGTCCGAGAAGAAGTCAGAAATATGTCTACCATAAACAAAGAAGAAATGGAAGAACAATTAAGAAAATTAGCTGAAGAAAAGGGTCGACGCATCGACGAGATGAAAGAAGATCAAGAGCAATTAAAACGAAAATTAACAGAGTTGGAGTCAAGACCAATGGTAAACAACCAAAATACTATTGTGGCTAACCAAGAACAGTTAAAGGAGGTACGGTACAACGGACGAGACGCCTACCCCATGGAATTTCTAAAAGAATTAAAAGAGGTTAAAGAAATATATTACCCCAGCAGAGGTATTAAGTGGATTAACAGGCATCTAGAGGGTGAAGCAACAGTATGGTGGAGAATCGTACAATCCCAAATACATACGTTTGAACAATTCGAGGAGGCGTTTACCAAGAAATTCTGGAGTCAACAAATTCAAGAAAACATCCGGGACAGCTTGGAGTACGGATGTTATTATCCGAAATGGTAAACTCACTATGGTGCAATACCTCGAGAATAAAATTCTACAGTGCAGACAACTGATCCCACCAATCTCGGATCAGCATTTAATTCGCAAACTTGCACGCCACTATAGTAAGGAAATAGAAGTTGCCATCATAACTAGAGGCGTCCAACAAGTAGATCAATTTGAAAGCTTATTAAATGAGTTTGCTACCATTCAACAACGAGAAATGAGAGGATCGTATCGGCCGCCACAACAAACAACGGCTGACAACGGTGGAAGACATATTAACAATAGCTATGATAAAACGAAGGGTATGAAAATGGAGACTGAACACGAGGGTCACAGACCTGGGTGGCGCAATAAACAAACGTTTGGTACAGAGGATAGGGGAACAAAACAGCCCATTGTCAACACAGTAACAATTGAGCGTCAACAACCTGGCCCTTCACAAGAATCACGTACAAAAAACGACCAGCCAACCCATTATCGCGGCAACAATACTTAGCTAGTAGAAAAATAAATAACCAGTTAGACGTAGCATTAGATTATATTGATATTCGTGAAGAATTGGATAAAATGGATGAAGAAGAAGAAACCACTAATTTCCCGTACAATAAATGTCCGGAAATAAAAATAAAATTAAATAATGTAGAAGTAATTGCACTTATTGATTCGGGCAGTCAATTAAACAGAATTGCCGAAACGTGGTTCAACCAGAATAAAGATAAATTAGGTAGGATCGAGTTATTAAACTTATCGAATACCAATATAAAAGGTGCATTCGGACATAAATCAAAATTAATACGAAAACAAGTACTTTTAGAAGCTGAGGTTGATAATTATAAATTTGACTTAGTATTTTTTATCATCCCTGGACTGAATAAAGACTGTATACTAGGAATAAATATGTTGAAGGAAGGTGAGTGTACTATAGATTTCCAGCAAAATGTAATGCATATTAAAAATAGAAATTATAAGAAAAATGTAGAGGATTCTAATGAAATTGTACATATACATCAGATCGCTTTGGATAAAGAAACGGCCGATGAGGAATCTATTAACTTTCAAGAAGCTGTCGAAGAGTTAACTAATATAAATACAGAAACGAAGAAAAAATTAACTAAAATATTAATGAAAAATAGAAATCTATTCCGAGAAGAACCAGGCCGAATTCATGGGTATGAACATGAACTACGTATCACGGACAACACCCCCTTCTTCCAAAAGGGATGGCCTATACCAATTGCCTATCAAGACAAAGTCGAAGAGGAGATCCAGAAAATGTTAAGATACGGAGTGATCGAGCGAGCGAGCAGCCAATATATCAATCCCATGGTGACAGTTATAAAAATGGACCATATAGGGTTGCGAAGCAAATAAGTAAAGCTACTTATATGTTAGAATATTTGGTCGAGAAGAAAGGAACAAGAGGAAATTTCAATGTCCGACAGCTAAAGCAATATATTACCTGACAAGAAGAGCAGTAAAAGGAAATAATGCGTTAGTAACGATCGGTTACGTGAGTAAGCAAATTGTAGCACTCATAAAATAAATATGATATAATAAAGTTATGTATAATAATTGTAAAAGTTTAAAGTAATAATCGAAGTAAGATTATCAACTGACGATGTATAACAGAGTAAAGATTTATATTTTGTATATTATGTAGAAGAATAAAAGTATATCTAAGAAAAACAAAACTAAGACATTGAACAATGACTAACAATGAAAGTAATGATAAGAACTAAGTGATAATTAATAGGATATTATGAATTTTTGTTGTTGTATGCATTTGCAAGTAGAAAATTATTGACAAATGAAAAATATATATAAGTGGATATTTAACTAATAGGAAGTAAGAAAGAACAGTAATAGTATCTAGGTGAATAATTATATGGAAACAGATGTACATAATGAATTAGATAGTTGTTAATTCTATATTATGATATGTTAGGAAGATAAGTGGTCTGAATGGATGGTAGTGCGTAGGATTGTAAACAATTGTATAGGTTAGCATAGAAAACAGAAAATTTTAAACCATTAGTAGGACCCTTTGCCAAGTAACAAGGTGTGAAAGTGTCGAGTGACAGGGGGATGAAGTCATAAATCTTAACCCAGACACAAGGGTACACTGTAGACAGTTTCGAACGTAAACAAACCAAGTTGAACGTCCTCTAACCCGTTAAAGGGATTACATCATTAGCAATAAATGTAACTCATTAGATATTTATACTTAATTAATTAAAATTTACATAATTAATTTAAATTTACATAATTAAAAAAAAAAAAAAAAAAAAAAAAAAAAAAAAAAAAAAAAAAACAAAGGCACATATTTTATTATTTGATTTTGTTACACGCCATCAATTAATAAAAAATGTAAGGACAATGTAACGTTTATTTTTGAAAGTAGTTATAAAATTGTACAAGTAGTAAATAATAGCTAAAAAAAAATAATGTGTACTAGCAGTTAGATTTGACAAAGAAGTATGTGAGGGTGTGAAGGGAAAGTTTGTAAGACTGTCCTCTTGGCATTGTAACCTACAGACAGCTTGATGTGTTACGGCTGTAAAGTTAATTGTTTGACAAAAAGAGTGACACTTACTAAATGTATGTGAGACGTTGTATTTCGCATCAGGCAGCTGGTCTGAGTAAGAAAGGCATAACCCCCAATAAACCAATTTACCCTTTTTAAAACTTTGACACAGACTGAAAGCAAAGAGTTTGTCAATTCGATACGGTACAACATTAGAGGCCAGAACAATTGCAACGTAGAAATTTGACGAAAGTCGTGATTACAAAGGAAGATTCGTTCCAGACTCAAAACAAAGCTAGAGTGCAACTTGAAAATAAACAATGGTGCAGCAGACCGAACAATACCAGTATTGTATCTACGTCAAAGTGTAACAGAAAGTGGACACTAGGAGACGGCCACGAGAGACAAAGAAATGTCGCCTGATTTACAAGGGGAAAGTGAAACTCACGAATTCTGGAGTGCTTGAATGAGATTCCTAGTAAATAGAGAAAACAGCTGTAGGAACAATCAGGACCAATGGGAGTTCGACAAGAGAATCACGTATAAAGCAGATATACTCGAAAACCAATTACGAATATACAATTTGTCACACTGGCTAAGGAACCAATAAGAGTATCCAAGCAGATGGAAGATTCAGCAGAGGTAGGCGGGATGAGAGTTTACTTGGTAGATCTCAGAACAGAAAAACGGCAGTCTAGTATTCATCATCAGTCTAGTATTCATCATCAGTTAGGTACTCATCATTAGTCTAGTCTAGTATTCATCATCAGTCCAGTACTCATCATTAGTCTAGTCTAGTATTCATCATCAGTCCAGTACTCATCATTAGTCTAGTCTAGTACTCATCATTTACAAAGTGATCACCACAAATCATCTTAACTCGCAAGAGAGTTGAACTTCACCGTAATTTAAACAAAGTGTCGGAGAATACGGATACACAGTACAATACTAAGTGAAGACAAATTCAATTAACAGACATTCTACAATTACAAATAATTCACAAGAAACTATAAACATCACAGCAGCTTTTCTATAATACAGAACACATCAACATAGAGACTCAGTGCATATTCTACAACAGAGACATTAGACATAAAAATCAGCAATCTAAGAACTATTTAAAAAAAAACATTACACATGAACTTTACCAACATCAATTAAGGACACTCATATTCAACACAATAGGTGTGCCGTGAAAAGTGAACAGGTCGAGAATGCGTCAATAATTAAACAGTGATTGTGAGGTGCAGTGATCGCGAAAGGATACGTAATCTACAACGACTACGGAGATCAGCAACTACTAAACACAGAGGACCACATGATGTCACCGAGAGTATGAACTACGAATAATCAACGTTCTCAAACTAATGGTACTTTAGAGTTAAGTCAACAAACTCAATTCATTCAAGTCAAAGAACTCACACTAATAATTAATTAACCTTGAGAACTGCCTCTCAGTGCTCTGCATTCGACTGAAGCGAAATAAAACGTCAACTAGTAAATTCTTAAAAAACCATATCTAAACAGTAATATAAATTTGCCAAATACAATTGTAGATTATAATTTACAATTATAAGTGTTATAAAATTATTAAATGTTAATTAATCGCGATTTCAGAGATACTCATTGTTAAGATAAGAGAAGTGATTCTACTTAAGGAAATATCCATCCAGAATGTTATATTTGTAATTTGCTACAACTTGATTAATTAAATAAGCATTAGACATAATATTGTTGTTGTGTGTTTGGCAAATGAATCCTTTATATCCACATCCTTGTAGATATGAGGTGGCGCCCGGGAATTTGAAACATTTTGGCAGTAAGTAATTTTAATTATTAATTTATTACAATTATCAAAAACTCCCAATATAAAGAAAAATTCTTATACGTTGTACACATATATATATATATATCAGTGGCGAAGTTACATGGAGGCAATTGAGGCAATGCCTACCGTAAAAAATTCTGTAGAATAAAAATTATAAATACGTATGAACTACATAACGTAAAGATTATACATTGTTACTGCGACTGTCAAATTGATTAAACCGAAACGTGCTTTATTGAGCGACCGCTAGATGGTGACAGGCGAGATTCGGCATAGTTCGTTTAAAGCGAATGAGGCAACCTGAACTTGCCTCAGCGTTTTTTGTATACATCGTATGTAAGCAATGTAGTGGTGTGATAGGGAAGTGAAGGGAGGGGGGATTGTCCCGCGCTGTACACATAGAGCGTTGAGGCATGCCTCACTTCTGTGGTCCAAACAGTTAAGTTAAAGCGCCTGTGTTGTTTCTAAGTGTGTTTATTTTATGCGGTTATTAAAAGTGTCACTGTTATTCCGCTGAACTAACAGATGATCAAGATTGTTATTTGAATTATTTGTAACATTAAACATATATATAGAAACTAATCAAGTTTAAAAATTTGAAGTTCAATCAGTTGTATTATTGTGTATGACTAATACAAGGATTGTTCAATAGACACACGTATAGAGCTGTAAAGCATTTTTTATTCAACGATTTTAAAAGAAGTCTCCAATAACATTAAGACATGAGTTCCACTGTTGCGCTAACCTGTAGATTCCCTGGTAATAAAATTCTTACGGCTGTTTGTGGAACCATTCGGTTACAGCAAACTCTACCTCAGCGTCCGATTTGACCCACCGTCCTTTTAGTGATTCCTTAAAAAAAATTTAAGATAAGATTTTTGCCTACCCATTCATTAACTACTAGCTTCGCCAGTAAGCAAATTGATGTCCATTTTTTCGGCTTGCACGCGTTATGTTGGTGTGGGTTTCGGCACTTTCCATTTAAAAAGCGTGCAAACGTAAGAAAATAAACATGAGTGAGGCCAGAAATAACGTGAATTGTGTGTGTGTGTTTGTGTCTTACCTGCCTTTTTATTGCCGTATTAAATGAAAAATATTATATTACATTAAAATGAAAAAATTTTAATTTTATTGCCCGGCAACAAAATTATTTTATTTTTAACAATTACCATTGTTTCAAAAAGTTTAAATAAATTTTCAAGTACTTTACTCTTGTTAAAACGTAAAAGGTTGCAGGTAAACTACCCCTTCCCCTTAACCGATCTTCACCAAAATCGAAAGTCCTTGAGACCTCTACAATTCAGGGACGTATGAAAAAAATTATTTGATTCTGTTTGAATTTGCGGCTGTTATCGTTTGCCATAAAAAATACGCTTGATAAAAAAACGTTGCAGGTAAACTACCCCTTCCCCTTAACCGATCTTCACCAAAAACAATAGGTCTTGAGTACTCTACAAATCAGGGCTGTGTGCGAAACATTATTTGATTCTGTTTGAATTTGCGGCTGTTATCGTTTGCCATAGAAAATACCCTTGTTAAAAAAACGTTGCAGGTAAACTACCCCTTTCCCTCAACCGATCTTCACCAAAAACAATAGGTCGTGAGTACTCTACAAATCAGGGCTGTATGCAAAAAATTATTTGATTCTGTATGAATTTGCGGCAGTTATCGTTTGCCATAGAAAAAAAATCTACAGACAGACAGACACACACACAGACACTTTTCGGAAAACGACTTTTTTTCATGTTTTGAGTGTAGTACAATCAGAATCTGCAATAATCTCGAACACGATTTTTTTTGCCATCACCATACTTCCATTCCTTAAGGAATATGGAAGTAAAATTAACATTTTTAAATACAGTTAAAAACAAATTGTCATTTGCTAATACATACTAAACAAAATAAAATAGGATGATGTCAGCCTGTGTGTTATTTACTTGTAATCAGTTTAAAAAATTCTTATATAAAGCTGATCTTAAAAAAAAAATCATTATTAAATCCAGGCTAACATAATTTATGGTTGTACTTCATTCTGTTCAACTTTGGTCAGTACATGAAATATGGTTATATTACTGCAATCTTCAACTTTTATCAATAAATTATCATCAGTTGTGTTTTTAAAACTGTCTGTATTGAGGAAGAAAGTACTTCACTTGTATTTTAATTTAAACACCTGACTTAATGATACTGATAAAAATTACTAAAAGAGTTTAATTTTGAATATTAACTACATTTAAATCACTGAACAATTGTATTAAAACTTACAATTCAATACTCAGCAAAATTAAAGAAATTACTGTATATTTATTCACAGAAATTAGTAAAATAAAAGATATAAAACATATGTCATTAACTGATGTTACACTATGTGTAGCTCTCATACAAATTGTTACTGAAAAAATCCTGACCTTGTAAGTTGCAAATACAAACAAAACTAAACATTTGTAGATATTTTAAATGTAATTTACCATTTTGTGTGTGAGACGTCTGTAATATGTGTAAGGACAGATTTATCTTGGATTCATACATATGCTCTCTGTCACTCTCTCTCTCTCTCTCTCTCTCTCTCTCTCTCTCTCTCTCTCTCTCTCTCTCTCTCTCTCTCTCTCACACACACATACTCAAAAACATTACTTTTGATGATTTGAAATACGCATCTGACTTCAACAAACGTTATTTAAATAAAATTTATAAACATAATTACAAAAAGATGTATTTAGTATCATTTAAGGTAACTTCAGATAATTATCAAATTAACAGTACCTGTAACTAATGTTAATTTGATTAACATTAACAAAACTATTTTAGACAAAAAAATATGTTACAGTAGCATCACAACTATAAATGCAAACACCTGAATAGCATTATATAATAGAAATCAGTACAGGTTGTATAGTAAAGCTAATTTTACACATGTCACACAAATTGACAGTGTTGAATATGGCAAAAGTCCACTTAGCGTATCCAAACATGAGAAGCAGACCTTGGCACTATAGTGCAACTTCTATTTGAATAATAATACAAGTATGACAATGCAGCTACTCTATTGTAATCTCATAGTAAAAATTTATCTGCCTTACAATCTAATCTTATGATACTATTATTTTGTTAGTATTTTGTGAATTTTAAATTCCTATTTCCCATTTTCAGCACACACATTCATTACCTTATCATAATTCATGATTCTGGAAAGCAACTGTTTGATTAACACTTGTCATGAATTATCCTACATTTTTAACAAATAAACTGAAAAAAGAATTTGAATAAACAGTCTGTTTACATAAAAATGCTCATGTGCATAAAAATTCTCATTGGCAAAATCTGAGAGTGTTATACTATATCTTATTAAAGTTGAAACTAAATATATGAGATGTAAGAAATTTACAAAATAACCATCACCACCTAAACTCCACAAGATAAAATCCATGAACTGGACTGTAAGATATGATATTGATAAAAATTTATTACAGACAATTACAGAATTTTATCAGTTCATGAACTCTAGGTTTAATTAGAGGGGAATTCTCCTTGAAAAGCAACATCTTTCAATTTTTCAGAACTTATGATTCAGGAATAATAAGCCCTTTTCTTGTTAAAGGCTGCCATCCTAACAGACTAGTGATGATGGAGAAGGAGGGATGAGGGTAATGAGGCTTGGGTTACCCCAGTAAACGGTTAATGAGGAAGGTGGGGCTAGTTTATAGAGAAAGCTGTAACTAGGTGAAATGGCCAGAGTTTTGTACTCAAGGCATACCTGTTGGTAAGTTTATGGAGAAAGGAGTCAAGGTCAGGGAAGGTTCCTTTTAGGGAGTAGGATAGCGCTGTTGGGAAGGGTAAAGGATGGGTGGTAGTGATTGGATGAATAGCCCATAACTCTGTGTTCCTTAAGGTTCCAGACGGTTAGGAGAAGCAGTCAAAAGGATTGGGTGGGTATAAGTCAAGACTAGGTACAGGCATGTTGTGTAAATTCTGTTTCAACTAGGTGGAGCAGAGTAGACGTTAGTGTGGTTGAGAACGCACAGTGTATGCAGACAGGCGTGTGTAAGAGGTGACTTATTTAATGTGGTTGTGACAGGAAAGGGTAGAGTTAAGCGTGATGCAGAGGTATTTGCAATCGTGTTTTGAGGTATTTTCTGCACTAGGTGTATATATGTATATATATATATATATATATTTCTGTATATCATTACGTAATGTAAATACATTTCATTTTACAGTTACTGTGATACTCTAGACTTCTAGCATTGTCGTTGTCATAACATCCAGTCAGATGCACATAAGCCAGAAAGAATGTGAAGTAAAAATTAAGAAAATGTATATGTTAAAAATCCAGAAGTCCGTATACAACTGTGCATGATTTTACTTTAAATAAATCTGTACATAAACAAAGTCAAGAAATAAGGAACACAACTTAATTTAAAAAAGAATTAAATGAAATTTAAATTTAAACGAAAGACTTACACAACAAATTACAGTAATCTGTAATGTAAACTGAAGGCTGTGTGCCTGTGTATGTTGTCAAATGACATAACCAATGACACGCCACAAATGTGCATTTCAAGACTTTTTGAGCAAAAACCAAAAGTCTACTTACAGGTTACAAAACATGATAATAAATCATAATACAGGCAGGAGTAATAATTTTCAAAACGTTTTATGATTTTATGAACAACTCATACTGAAAAATACTAATATGGTAGGTAGTAAACTTACTTGAACTGTTGCGGTGGTTGCTTCTCTTCTGAAACATTTGCTACCTGTAACCTGAAATAAACATTCTATTAATGTGAGAACAGAATACAATTAATTTTTTAACTTAATTTTACATAAATGTAAAAGAAGGCACCTTGTGCATAGCCTAGAAAGTCAGTGGTTTAGCTCCAGAGGAATCAGTAAATCATATCACAGTATTGTGATAACATATTTTTTAAATATTATTCTGCCTATATCAGTCTTTAGATTATAAGTTCCCCTCTCTCTCACTCTATCTGTGAATGCACTGCATTTTGGCAAGTCACTACCACACCAAAACAAAAGCACTTGATTACTTAATGTATTTTTTGTTACTTATGTTTGGTCATTTATAAAATAAGATGAAAAAAATATTAGCAGAATACACAAAAATGCCATGTTGTGGACTCTGATATAATGCAAGGGCAGAAATAACATTTGCATTATGATTAGATTGTGGGTGCAAAGAATGCTGATGCATCTCCCATACACTTGCCACAAAAACGGCCTTTCACACTTAACTTGATTTTGTTTTCTGGTCAATCATTTACTTCAGAAATTTCACACCAGAGATTTTTTCACTTTCTTTTTTCAAGTTTTGTTTACTTTTAAAGTAGACGTATTGACATTAATTTTCTAGAGTCATCTGCTCTCCAAAAGAGAATCCATCTTCAAAATCTTCATCTTCATTAAATTTTGTATCACAGCCAATGTCTACAGACATTGGACCTTCTGACCAGCAATTCGTTTTGAATAAAACCTACACTTTCTGCACTTGTTTACCTTCTACATTCTAACAGTATAGCCTATAATCAATCCTACTCATCTAAAGTACATTTTTACCACATTCACAATCAAACTGTTCCACCTTCTTTCATATGTTCTAGTACGCAGCCAAAGAAGTTTTCTTGGGAAGTTCAACTACAATTTCTATTAGACTGTTAAATGTCATAATTCAACAACTAGGTTATTAAATGATGTTATTATATAATACCCATAGTGGATTTTAAATGAATGGTTTATTCTCATGTCCATAAGTTACGATTTTACATATGCATTGGTAGGTACAAACAATCAATCAACATTACATAACAACTTGGAGTAGTATGGAGAATTTATCCAAAAGAAGAAGCACCATTCCTTTTTTTACTCACTTACAAAACATTTTCCATCCAATACATGGAAACAGTGCCCACAATCCACGATTTCTATTTGCACACATCACATTTCATCTGGTAATATTTAAATTTTAAAACTCCTCTGACACACAGAATTATTTCGTGTTTTACATGAAACTTGGCACATAACGTACAATATTCATTGTTTTTTTTTTTGTTTTAATACACATACACACATATCACAATCTTTGAATGTCAACAACTTTGTTGGAACCACACTGCTACAATCTCATTGGTAATTTCAATGTACAGATCTTTTTAAAATAATCTTGTTTCAACAGCACACTCTTTCTAATCAACCTAACCAACCACTGTTCATAATGAATTTTTTATTCTTAAATACTTATAAATTGTAGCTTCTATCAGAAGTTATTGCTGACAGGCAAATTTCATATATGTGACAATTCAAGACAAGCCACTATGTTTCTGTGTAATGAGTAAAAGGAGTTTCCCTTTTATATATTACATAAAAATTTCAAACTATTTGGGTTTTACTGCTTCTATTTTCTTTTAAATAGAAAATAAAAGTTTTATAAATCTGTGTTTTATTATGCTCATAATTGTATGCTAATTTCCTTCACAAAAACCTCCAAGCTGTGTCTTCAGTATCTATTATGTGTGTTTCTAAATTTAAGTGTTTCAAGACACAACCTTTTGTTGATATATTAGCTCCAAAACTTGTACATCGTACACATACACACACACACTTAAAATGAAAAAGGTCAATCCAACTGATACCGATACGAATAAAAACAGGACTGGGAATAGATTTGTATAATGTTAACACTACGTGTATTAAACATATTATACTGTGGACGTATGATAACACTGTTATTCAATTTAAGAATGTGTAGGGAGGCCTACTGACAAGGCTGTAGTATGTAATAAATTACTCCAGAGAAACTGCCAAACTGAATGTACATCAAGTATTGTCACAGAAATAATAATTGGAATTGTGCTTGTAAAAAATTCCTTATTTTTGTAAAAATATGGAAATACTAAAATCTGTCATATAAATTATTGCAAATTTGATGGTACAAGTTTGGTTAAAGTATTCATCATCATGGTTATTAGAGAAATCAATTCCAAACATAATTAGAATTATTCTTATTATATTCTTGGAACAACAGTTAGATTCAGAAGCAACCCTTTAATTTAGATTTAGATTTAATTCAATCGCTTTAAGTATTTAGACAGATTTCATTGTATATATTGTTATGACATTACAGAACATGCTACGTGTTTCTTGGCTATTCCAGCGGAGTCCGGCTGTAATGTGTGTGTGCATACGTATTGCTGC
The DNA here is from genome assembly GCA_034769895.1 of Magicicada septendecula. NCBI lineage: Eukaryota > Metazoa > Arthropoda > Insecta > Hemiptera > Cicadidae > Magicicada > Magicicada septendecula. Next base: position 640,268,742 of record CM068368.1, on the reverse strand, counting down.
TACTTTGAGATGAAAGACAATTACGTGACACTTGTCACGTGTCCGCAAACGAGACTTTTCCAGACCATATTGATCTGTATGCGCTGTGTTCAAGAATTACGTTCTAGTGTTTTCTAGTAGACACCTATTAGAGAATATTCTGGAAACCACAGCGGGGTATAAATACAAGCACTCAGAGACACTCAGTTCAGTTTGAGTTGCGATTTATTCAAGTGCGGTTTGTATTATTGTGGCGAGTGTTATGTGGTTTATAATTGTGCGGGACAATTGTTAATACAATTGTGTTTTATATTAGTTGACATTACTATTCCGTGTGAACAATTTTTATTTGATCTGTTGTAAGAGACTATCTTGTTGATTACAAACTGTTTAATTGTGATAATTAAAGCTGGTGATTAGTGACTTAATTGGTTACTTATTTTTTGCGTACCGTATCACTTATTATATGATATATAATTACCTTAATATCCACTTTAGTGATACACAGTTTCGTCACTGATGACGCGTTTCGGGACTAAGTCCCATCCTCAGATACATTTAATTAATAAACTAAAATATTAAAATCACGACCATGATACTGGTCAAGTCAAAAATAAATAAAATAAAATAAATTACAAATCGCATGTAATAAGCTTTGCTAACCACGGCTGGAGCTCCCGCATGCGTTCACCCGCAACCGCGATTGTCACGCGACTCTATACGCGATACTTGCCTTGTATGGCTCCATGTCAATTACTTATTTTTTGCGTACCGTATCACTTATATGATATATAATTACTATACGCGATACTTGCCTTGTATGGCTCCATGTCAATTACTTATTTTTTGCGTACCGTATCACTTATTATATGATATATAATTACACAGTCGCGTGACAATCGCGGTTGCGGGTGAACGCATGCGGGAGCTCCAGCCGTGGTTAGCAAAGTTTATTACATGCGATTTGTAATTTATTTTATTTTATTTATTTTTGATTTGACCAGTATCATGGTCGTGATTTTAATATTTTAGTTTATTAATTAAATGTATCTGAGGATGGGACTTAGTCCCGAAACGCGTCATCAGTGACGAAACTGTGTATCACTAAAGTGGATATTAAGGTAATTATATATCACTTAATTGGTGTCTTGTATTTTGTTTTTCCACTGTACCATATGACGATCACTATAGTACATTCAACTAAAGAAGATCGCTGACTTTCAAAGCCTGCCGTTTCCAAATTTTCAAAGACAAAAAATAAATGAGCATATTGTTGGAATCAGCATTCCTTTCTGCGTTACTCGTGTACATTTCATATTTTTTTTTATTCTTCGTTTTCATAACGTTAAGAGATATATTAAAAAAGTCACTGTTTTTTAGCCCTTCTACAACGATTGTAAACTTTGATAATTCATTACAAAAAAAGTACAGCGTCAACAAATTTTTCCTGTTCAACGATTATTTTTACATTCATCCTACATCACATATTCCCATTTGAACTCTCTGCGATTATTTTTATAGGCGTTATTAATTTTTTAGTTGACCTCGAACAACTCGTAAACGGGAGCACTGTTAGAGTTGAAATTTGTGCCAACACTGAGAAGACAACGCTAACGAAAGTTCAAGTTGAGTGAAAACAAGCTTAAACAGCTACTATATTTTACATCAACTTATATTTGAAGCGCTCTTTCGCTAAAATGTAAAGCGACGGACAAAAAGCGTGGTGTACACTCAGTTCCGTACTGGGTCCATTTTATCCGCGCGCCGACGACAACACGAACCATAATGTTAATACTGTAATAACTTGTGTGTCGAAATCTAATAAATCGAAATAAATATTGTTTTTATTTATTTGTCTTTACGGAGATGTATTACTGCTTTGTATATATTTGTTTTTGTGCTGTATGGTATTATAATAATGAAACGTTTTCCACTAATGAAACAGCCAAAATTTTAAAAGAAATTAAGACATTTCTTTTGAATTATGCTAACCTTTACTCGTCGTTGGACATTACCGAGATCCCTAATTCAATTCAATTTTGCCACAATGTTAACATTAATAAGATGATTTCATTATTGTCAAGTGTTGGTTATTGGATTTCAACAGAAATATCTTAATTATGTCAAAATTGCAGTAGTTTCATTTCTAGTACAATGGCCGCTGTCTGTGCGGCGGCGGCCGTTACTGTTTAGAACTAAATGTCACCAAGTAATTGTTATAGGCGTTAAGTGAATGTTAATTACGGTTGTATATAGCTACACTTTGTAATATATTAATTAAAAAATGTTATTAAAGATTGAAAGCACATTTATGCTTGCCCTCTGATTATGTAGGCCGAATTGCTTACCGCGCGCCACAACCTGATGAGTCAACTGTCTATAACCTGATAAGGTCACCGCTATCACACCCCACCACATACACAAAATACCAACATACTTTAGTTTGGTGGAGTGTTCTGTTTTGTAAAGTGTTGTCGTCTGAGATAGCTGAAGTGTTTTGTTCAATTATATTTTTTAATCTTAGAGATGGCGAGTGACGAAGAAAGTTTACCATCAACAACTGCCGGGAAGACTGTTTTTCGGAAAGGAAGTACGATAAAGAGTCAAGGAAGAGAAATGATCGTGAGTGTCCGGGAGTTTTTTAAAAAAGAAAATGATACCTTGAAAAAAACTGGTGTAACTGTAATACCTTTTTCAAAAATAGCGGAGAGGACCGCACGAGCTTTACAAATTGGAACTACAACAGTGACACGAGTGTGTCGTGAAAAATCAGCAGCAGTTAAAGCTGGCCAAAGCTCCGTCTCAACGCCTGGGAAAGAGAGAAAACATGGGGCCAAAGTTACCGAACTAGACCCGTTTCAAGAGGATGCGCTTAGACGGCACGTCTACGGGTATTACAAACGTCGTGAACACCCCACACTGGATAAAATGCTGGTATCAGCGACAAATACAGGATTGTTTAGCGGTGCAAAAACTTCTCTCTGGACAGTTCTTCGCGATCTGGGATTCCATTATTCCGAAGTAAACGGTAGAAAAGTTTGATGGAAAGGGAAGACATCGTTGCTTGGCGTTGCCGTTATCTGAACAGTGTTAAACAAAAGGATTTTACACAAATTATATGGCTTGATGAAACATGGGTGAATGCTAGTCATAGCGAAAGTAAGGGATGGACTGACAACACTCTCGAAGGAACAATGACCGTTCCAATCGGCAAAGGAGGCAGGCTCATTGTCCTGCATGCCGGCACATCAAAAGGTTTTGTTCCCAATGCTTTACTTATGTTCCGGTCTAAGAAGACAGGAGACTACCATGAAGAAATGGACCATAACAGACTTTATAAGTGGTCTGAAGAGCAACTATTGCCGAACATTGACCCAAACTCAGTAATAGTTATGGACAATGCTCCATACCACACAGTACAAATAGACAAAGCGCCTACAATGTCGTCAAAAAAATCTGCGATGATTGAGTGGTTGGAGAGACACGGAGTGCAAGCAGGGCCAGAACTCAAAAAAGGCGAATTATTAGACATGGTTTTGGCTCATAAGCCATGATTTCCAATTTACAAAATTGACGAGCTGGCAAAAAGTCATGGCCACGAAATAATTCGACTGCCTCCTTATCATTGCCATTTCAATTGTATTGAAATGATATGGGTACAGTTAAAAGGACACGTGGCAAGGAACAACAAAAAGTTTACTTTGACGGAAGTGGAGCGTTTGATAAATGAAGGGTTTGGGCTAATCGGCGAAAAGGAGTGGGCAGACGTCGTCCGACACGTGGAGAAGCTGACCAAGGAAGCCTGGGAAGCAGAGGGAATCCTTGACGAAGTAGTAGAGCGGTTCGTCATAAACATAACGGGAAATTTTTCTTTTATAAAATTGCTAAACTGCTATAATTGTTTTTATTATTTAGACAAAGCTTTTCGTCATTACTGACATCTTCAGGTCTTAAACAACCAACCGTTTAAATACCGTTGTTTAAGACCTGAAGATGTCAGTAATGACGAAAAGCTTTGTCTAAATAATAAAAACAATTATAGCAGTTTAGCAATTTTATAAAAGAAAAGTAAGGATGGCTGCTAATTTAAACAATACGAAGAATAACGGGAAATACTTTCTCAGAGTCAGAAGAGGATGACATGGACATTGGCGATGACTCAATTCTGGAGGGGATCGCACCTTTGCCACTATCACCTTAAGTACTCTTCATTGTGTTGTGGTATGTAGCCTATATAATTATGTAATTAATATTGTAGTACAATTTTTCTAATGTTTAAGAAATTTTATTTTGCCTGAATTGTTTTATAACGCATAAAATACGTTGAAATTTTAATTGTTATAAAATATAAAATGTTAAAAAGTCGTAACAATAATTTAAAATATTATTGAGGACATTAACAAAAATATAAACGTTTATGTAGCCGTAGGTCTTAAAATAAATAAATTCTGGTCATTTCAATGTTTTGGGACACATAATTCAGACACCAGAACATACGAACAGACATCTGGTTAATCACTACTTTCTTTAATAATTCATAATGCACTTCACGGGTAATTAAAGTTGGAAAAATATTTAAAGCGCATCATAAAAAAATGTCGGCAGTTTATTCATATCTCCGACAGGGAGGCTGAAAAGCCTCGTTTGTTAGGTTAATATAGGCTTACCGCAAACAGATTACAAACGCATTCCCTACTTACGGAAGGCCCCTGCATTCAGCACACCTAACTGGCGCTATAAGGCCGACCTGCTGCACTGTGGTCTACTACGCCACGCCTGTTACTGTACGCGTCGCTTGACCTTTCGCTCTAAACTTATCTCACAGTTAAAATTCAGCAAAGCATCTTAAACTAATTTCAATAATTTAACCAACCTGTTGGGATTGTAAGCTTCAAAACGATATAACACTTGATTGTTAAACGTTTCTAGATTACGAGAAAACGTGATCTTAGAAAAAAATTAATAACTAGTAAAAAGAAAAATATGAACTTGAAATGTTTACATGTTGTGTAGAATGAGTGGGTCAACAATCCTTGAACAAGAAAATTTTTTCAAGGCATTACTTACTAAGACATAAATTCATAAAATTGGCAGTTACGGTAAAACAATGAAAAAACCGTGACTTTTTCTAAATATTGCTTTACCGTGAAAAAACATTTAGCTGTAAAATTATGAAATATAAACTACTTAAAGAAAAGCGATTGACGATTATAACTATGTGTTTCTTTAATGTTTGGCTCTACTTTTGTGGAAATGGCAGGCTTTGAAAGTCAGCGATCTTCTTTAGTTGAATGGACTATAGACCATCGTAACAATATTTGTAGATAATATACAGTTTCCATATTTCCAGCTCTAAAAAAAGAGGACATTTTTTAACTGAGGACACTGTATTAACAAAAACATATATATACGATAGTACTAATACGTGTCCAAAAATTTATAAACAAATCAAACAATTTTATTTCAGTAATAATTTACAATATTTCCCTCTCTTAATCTTATCTTATTTTAAACTTAATAAATATTGTTTTAAAATCTTCCAATAATTCTATCTTTAGTCTTTGGTAATAATATTATTATTTTTGTTAACCAGAAGCATCTGTCTCAGCCCAATCAGACTTTTTAATTCATTTCATCCTTTTCAAAAGCTGTTCATTACTTTGAGAAAATTATTACAAATATTATATCTTTGAAATTGTAATTTAATAGAATCCATGACAAACTGTTCCTTTACTTTGTACACAGGCAATGCAGTAGTAAAAATATGTTCTGTTTCCATTACGTACATGAACAGGAAAATAAAAACTAAGCAGTTTTTCACAATGTTTAATGATATTCTATGTTGTTAGACTGCTGAGAATATTTTTCCACTTCTCACATATAAAACAAAGTCAAGTACCTTGGTTCCCTATCAAATTACTCTTTTACAACTCACCGTCTCAAGAAATAAACTGAATGTACATAAAATGAACAGTACAAAATCTACATACTGAATTATAAAACATTACAAAAATTATTAATTTAAAAATATAGAAGACACAATTGGAAATATTAAAAACATGTTAAAGTAAACATTGTGCTGTTTTAATCGTTTTTCAAAACATAAATTTTATAGTTAAAAAAGAGGACTTCTCCAGGAAAAAAAGATGTAACCCCACAATATATAATTATACGTGCATGTATTGGCAAGTTATAACTCTGTAGAATTGTGTGTAGTGTCGTTTCGTGGTGTTTTAGTGGCATTTTTTATAAGTAATTACGATGAAAAATTATTTTTTTTGCATGCGTTTTATTTTAATTTTTTATATTTACAGTTCTAATAATTCTATGAAACACAAGGTAGATATAGCAATTTTACACCTGTACATGATAATTAACAGTTTTTTGTTACAATAGGAATGGAAAATTGTACATTATGAACACACATTATATATATAATATTTATACAGAAATTACCTCAAGATATTCCTTATTAGGTCAAGATATTTTTTTCCTTATTAGGAACATGTTTCGAGAACCATTGTGTTCTCATCCTCAGCCTTCGTGATTTTTTGTCTGGTGAAGTACTTGTGTGTGTTGGCTTGTCGTTATTGTGGTTTCTTGTTGGTCTCTGGTACTTTAAAGTGGTATTATTGTGTGTGATTGTGGTGTATGTATTAGTATTTTGTGTACTTTCGATGTTGAGTGCTTTGAAAATTGTGTCATGTTTTGTATTGATTTGTATTTGTTCAGGCATTAGTTTGTTTTGTGTTTTATGTTTGTAAATTTTCCCAAATGTTCATTATGGTTCCTTTGTGTGGTATGTGTTTTATTAGTGTCATGTTGGTTATGTCTGGGAATTCATGTCCAGTGTTTATTGCATGTGTGGCCAAATTAGATTTGTGTATTTCTGGTTTTTTGTATGGGTTTAGGTGTTCAAAATAACGTTTTTTCAGTTGTTTTTTTGTTTGTTCTATGTAACATTTATTGCAATCTTGGCATTCAATTTTGTATATACCATTGGTTGTTGTATTATCTTTGTTGTGTGGGTTATTTAGTTTTTGCAGCTAATTTTTGTTAGTTTTGTATGCTATTTTAATGCCTGTGTTTTTAAACAGTTTTGTTAGCTTTGTCATTTTATTATTTATGTATGTGAATGTGGCCCATTTTTTATTGTTTTTATTATTTTTGTTTTGATCGTTTTGATTAACTCTATTCAGTTTTTATTTTATATTTTGTTTACAGTATTTTTATTATATCCATTTTCATAAGCAATTTGGTAAATTATATTTCTTTCTTTGACTGTTTCTTGTTTGTTTAGGGGTATTTTGTACATTCTGTTAAATAGTGAATAGAATGCTGTCATTTTATGTTGTGGTGGGTGGTCAGAATGGTTAGGTATGGTTAGTGGAAGTTGGTTTTCTGTATATTGCATATTGTAGGTGGTTATTGTATCTTGTGATGGTTATGTCTAAATAGTTGATTTTGTTATGATTTTCTTTTTCTTCTGTGAATTGTATTTTTGGATGTATGTTATTGATTTGTTTTAATAGGTTATCTGCATTTGTGTATAGTTACTTGATACATATAGCCCATCATCTACATATCTTATCCAAATGCAATTTGGATCAAAGGAATTTATAATATTTTGTATTTTGGTGTCTATATGTTGTAAGAATATTTCTGCTATTATGCTAGATAATGGAGATTCCATTGCCAATCCTTCTTGTTGTTGATAAATTTTGCTATTGAATTCAAAGTAGTTTTGTTTTAGTATTAGTTGGAGGCTATTTTTTATTTCAGTTATATATTGTGTCTTATTTTGTTCTTTAAGTTTGTTTATTATTATGTCTATTGTTTCATCAATTGGAATGTTGGTGTACATATTTGTGATGTCATATGATGTGAAAAATGTGTTTTCATCTATATTTATTACCTTTAGTTTGTCTATTAATTTGTACGTATGTTGTGATAATTATTTGTTAGATGGTTACTTTTTAGTTTTTGTGCTATTATTTTTGCTATTTTGTATGTAGGTGCTTTTTTGAAGTTGATTAATGGTCGTATTGGGTTATTTAATTTGTGTATTTTCAGGCTATTCATTTTAGGTGGTTTTGGATTATTATTTATATATGTCTGTATTTTTATTGTTGAAGATGTTTTTAGCTGATTTTATTAATTTTATTGTTTGATTAAGATATTTTTCTGTTGGGTCTTTTATTAATTGTACGCAATCATTATTGTTGATGAAGTCTTCAGTTTTTCTGATGTAGTCTGTTTTGTCAATAATTACTGTTGCCTGGTTTTTGTCTGCTTTAGTTATGATTAAATTGTTGTTATTAACTTTATTTTTAATTTCTTTTAATGTTTTATTATCCTGCTTTGTTTAGATTTGTTTTTTATTTCACTTGTGATTATTTTTTTAATTATATGTGTTGCTTCTGTTCGTTTTTCTTCTTGTATATTGTCTTGTATTAGGTTAATAGCAAATTCTGTTTCTACTATTAAATTTTCTAGGTTTTTGTTTGTGTTTTGAGTTTGTAATGAGGCAAAATTTGTATAACCGTCCTTTGTAGTAATTTTCAATAATTTTCAGTGTTGTAATGATTTATAATAAAAGATCATAGAAGCATGTCTGGTTAGGAGGGAGGGCCACATGTGATAATTTCAATCCGTAGCTGGTGAATCACAGATATGGCACGTGGCTTACGACACAATATTCAACAGCGACACAACAACGAAGTAGGGGAATTTGACGGCTTTATAAGGTAAGGAATGTTGCTAATTACCATCACGTCACCTGTGAATCATATAAGCACCACGTGTTTCCAACTATGCAGTGAGTTTCCGGTTGATGAATAAGAATGGAGATGTCCAGTCCCCAGGGCAGGACGCAAGTAGTGAACCGCCTCAAACCAGTTTCCAAAGGCAAGAAATACAACTGAAATTGGGCTTGGTGATGCTCAGATCGCCCCAGCCTACACCATTAGACGGAACGGACGTAATATAATAGTGGCTTCGGGCGTTTTTTGTAGGCCGAAATAGTTACAGTAGGCCTACCAAAGAATGTGTTGAAATATAGTGAAACAACATCAAACCTTTATAGAAACTACAAAGTAGCGAAGTGAACATAATCTAACTGTTTTAAAACGTTTATTGTGATATTGTAGTGAAGAAGGGTCGACCAACATAGTGCGCAACATCTGGGAACATGTGGCAGATAAGTACAGTGAAAAAACAAATTAATTGCCCAAAAGTGAAGTAAAGTTTATAGTAAAACATCAATAACTTAATGAGAGCTCAATAAAAAGGGGGTTAAATTGAGAGAGAGGGTGTGTGAGAGATAAAGGGGGTAAGAGAAAGAGAAAGAGAGTAAAGTACTGATTTATATTTGAGGGTTATTTTTTGATTTAATTTGTAGTAAAATAATTTTTGTATAATGACTTGTAGTATAATAATTGTTGTCCGAGAATTTTTGTAGTGTCATAAAAAGAAAAAAGACACAAATTAATAGTTTTTTGGTTAAAATAAATAAGATCTGTTTTGGATCTAACCATGTGTTAGTGTAATTATTACGCCAAATTACCATACCCTATGTTCTGTGCCAAGAGCTCGCCTAAACGAACTTGGAAAAGTTTTTTTATATAAGGGATTTCAATTATTGAGTAAATTATTTCTTTTGGGGAAGAGTGTAACGGTTTCCATATTTGCTCCTCAAAATATGGTGGTGACCTTGATGAGGCCTTTGGGATCTTCTGGTTGTTTTTTAAGGTAAGTCGGAAAAAAGATCGTAAGTAAACAGGGTAAGTATCTTCTTGTGTATTTAATTGTAAAGTTACAATTGGCTGGTTGTTTTTTAAGGTAAGTCGATAAAAAGATCATCAGAATCAGGGGTAAGTATCTTGTCTTTTTCTGCAAAGTTATAATCGGCGACCCTGCCAGGATGCTTGTATAAATTTTATATGAGTTAGGCCTGCTTGAGGTACAGAAATATGGTTTTGGTAAACGGCGTTTTTGTATTGTTTGAATAATTCGTAGAGGTTATGAAGTGTTATTTGTATAAATTATGATTAGAGGTTATGTCATTTTTAATGATTGGTAATGTAAAACACTGGGTTAAATTCTAAAAATTCTTTTTATATTTGAATATATACTTTAGATAAATTATATAAGTCAAAAATGGAAAATAAAGAAGGTGAAAGTAGTTTAACTGAATCAGCTATAATGAGTGACTCAGGAGCGCAGTCGACTGCAGTGTCAACAAAAGAAAGTAGTAGATCGGATAATGAAATAATGAATTTTTTGCGAGCCATGTCTGCTGATTTAAGGGGTGATATTAATAATATTGACGAAAAGTTTGATAAGCGTTTGAGTGCTATTGACGAACAATTCGTATCAGTAGATAAACATCTTAGTGCCTGGGAGAAACAAATCCAAGATAATGTAAATGACTTTAGAAAAAGAACAGAGAAGCGGAAACGAGAGGCAGAGAAATTAAAGGGGAATAAAGAAAGTGAACTAAACCAGGTAAGCGATTCTGATAGTGGAGGTAATGATGATGATAACTTGACAAACAATGCTGATAGTTTAAGTGCAAATCAGGTTATAGATGACAAGGTAAGTGATAGTGAAAATAATAGTGATAACTATAATAACGAGATAACAAGTAATAATGATGATGTAATTAAAGACATAGTAGTAGAGAGTAAAGTAAGGAATAATGATAGTGATGATGAGATTTTAAAGAGTAGAAGTTAATGGTGAGGTAACAGTAGTTTCTGATGGGATCGAGAGAGAGTGTGAAGTAAGGTTAAGATAGAGGAGTGTGACGAGAGGTTAGGTGGGCAGAGGGAAAATTTTCCCTGTGGTATAAGTGGAGTAAAGACTCCACAAGTTGTTTTTGAGGACGAAGGTTCCTCTAGAGGTTATGTGGGAGACATGGTGTCTCCAAATGGTCCCTTAAGTTTTTGTTGTGATGTACCTGGTAAAGCCAGGATGTGTTTAAATAATGTTTTGTTGCCCTTTGCGTGGAGTGAGATAGTTCAGGGGGGTTGTGAGAGGTATTGTGATGAGAGATGGAGAAAGAGAGAGATAGAGATTTTTAAGGTGAATAGAGGTTATGAAATGTTAGTGCAGATTTAAATATTGAGAGAGGTGAGAAAACTGACTTACCTTGTGATGTAATTAGTGCAGCAGTAGTTGATGATATTGAGTACTTACCTTGTGATGAAACTGGTGTAGTAGCAGATGATAATAATGGTGAAACTGTAACTTACCTAATAGTGACAAATAATACTAAGGGCGACTGGACTATAAACAATGTTGACAAGGTATATGATATAATAATATGGAATAATCCTGTTGATTATTATGGTATTGTGGAAAAATATGAGAATTTAAATAGTCGTTATGTTGATAGAGATAATATAATGAATTTAAATAAAGATGGAATGTGTATGGGTAATATCGACTAATCTTTGATGATGGGGGTTAAACATATGTTGTTGATGGACATTTAATTATTTGAGTTCAATGGTTTTAATACTTGGCTTAATAATGTAATGATTTTTGGTGAAAAATGACATTTGATGGGAAAAATATTGTATATAATTTTATATTTGGTTTACATGTATTATGTATTAGGTTAGGTTATGGTAGGGTACCTGAGGATACATTGTGTTGTGTGTACATTATATTTTGTGTACTCAATGTTAATAATTTTGATTGAGTATATTATAATAATGAGAATTAATTGTTATTAATTAATTATAAATTTTATTATGGAAGTAAATTAATTTGAATTAATTAAATTAATTTAAAAGGTGAATTTTGGTAATGAATACAAAAAAATATTGAGATTTGAATTTTATAATGAAGTATAAATAATTAAAATTGATAATAGAAATGTTTGATAGAAAATCAGAGTTGAAGTTATAATGTGACAATTGGAATATTCAATAGAAAATTAAAACTCAAGTTATGTAATGTTTATTCAGATTCGAAGTTGAAATGGTTATTTTAATGTGAGGTTGGTAATGTTTATTTTATGGTGATGCATTTATGAGATGTACAACATGGTTTTATAAAACTTTTATAATATGGTTTGTAATGAGGGAGTTGAGGTTAAAATGTAATTTACAAATGGAATTTGAGAATCATTTTTTGGGAATTCGAATAATTTTGAGAAAAATTTGTTTTTGACATGAGTTACAAGTGTACTTGGATGTATGATCATATATTTATGTATGTTAAGATTATGTGGTTTAAATAAAATGTATTATGTTAGCAATAAGGAAACCTCTTGTTGAAGAGTTGTATATTATTTATGTATAAAAATATTTAAGATAACAAATCAGTACTTTGATAAATGCAAATCAGTACGTCTAGGAGGAACCCAAATCGGTTTAGGATATGGAATGGTGAAAGACCATTTGCTAATGTTTTTACTTTGTTGTTACAGAATCCGGGTGGTACTGTGGAGGCGAACCTGTGCTGGCCAGCGCGTCAGGGCAGGGTTGCCAAGTGCCTGTCTGGCTTTATGGTGTTGGGATCCTGAGGAAGGAAGTCCAGTAAAGTCATGCAGGTGCGGCCACAGCCACTGGATTAGGGGGTAAGTACCCAAATTTTAATCAGGAAATAAGGGGGGTTGTGACGCCATATCCTAACTGATCCTCTTAGGTTTAGGCAATGAGAGTTTTCATGTTTTTACATAAAACCTCTCATTGGGGGGGGGGTCTTGTAACGGGGAAAAATTTGTATAACCATCCTTTGTAGTAATTTTCAGTGTTGTAATGATTTATAATAATTTATAATAAAAGATCATAGAAGCATGTCTGGTTAGGAGGGAGGGGCACATGGTGATAATTTCAATCCGCAGCTGGTAAATCACAGATATGGCACGTGGCTTACGACACAATATTCAACAGCGACACAACACGAAGTAGGGGAATCTGATGGCCTTATAAGGTAAGGAATGTTGCTAATTACCATCACGTCACCTGTGAATCATATAAGCACCACGTGTTTCCAACTACGCATCGAGTTTCTGGTTGGCGAATAAGAATGGAGATGTCCAGCCCCAGGGCAGGACGCAAGTAGTGAACCGCCTCAAACCAGTTTCCAAAGGCAAAAAATACAACTGAAATCGGGCATGGTGATGCTCAGATCGCCCCAGCCTAGCATACACCATCAGACCGAACAGACGTAATATAATAGTGGCCTCGGGCATTTTTGGTAGGCCGAAATAGTTACAGTAGGCCTACCAAAGAATGTGTTGAAATATAGTGAAACAACATCAAACCTTTAAAGAAACTATAAAGTAGCGAAATGAACGTAATCTAACTGTTTTAAAATGTTTATTGTGATATTGTAGTGAAGAAGGGTCGACCAACATAGTGCGCAACATCTGGGAACATGTGGGAGATAAGTACAGTGAAAAAACAAATTAACTGGCCAAAAGTGAAGTAAAGTTTATATAGTAAAACATCAATAACTTAATGAGAGCTCAATAAAAAGGGGGTTAAATAGAGAGAGAGAGTGTGTGAGAGATAAAGGGGGTAAGAGAAAGAGAGTAAAGTACGGATTTGTATTTGAGGGTTATTTTTTGATTTAATTTGTAGTAAAATAATTTTTGTATAACGACTTGTAGTATAATAATTGATGTCTGAGAACTTTTGTAGTGTCATAAAAAGAAAAAAGAAACAAATTAATAGTTTTTTGGTTAAAATAAATAAGATTTGTTTTGGATCTAACCATGTGTTAGTGTAATTATTACGCCAAATTACCATAACCTATGTTCTGTGCCAAGAGCTCGCCTAAACGAACTTGGAAGAGTTTTTATATAAGGGGAATTCAATTATCTAAATAATTTCTTTTGGGAAGAGTGTAATTGGTTTATACATTTCCTCCTCAAAATGTATTGGCGGCCCTGAATTTATGGTATTGGAAATTTTCTTATGAGGTAAGTCGAAAAAAGATCATCAGAATCAGGGTAAGTATTCTTCCTCTTGTGTTTTATTTGTAAAGTTACAAGTTAGGTTAGTTTTTGATATATTGTTTAAATATTCTGTTTCTTTTTGGTTAAATTCTGTGTTGCTTAGGTTAATGGTTCGAGGATAAAATGTGTATTTGTTTTTGTTCTTGATTGTTGTTGTGTTGTTTTAATGTGATGAGTTTTTTGTTTATTGTATTTGTCTTTTTGTATTTTTCAAATTTTATTTTACTTTCTATTCATTGTATTTATTATTTCATTGTAATTGGATTTATTTATGTAATTGGATGTAATATACTTGTTAGTTCTAATGTAATTTATATATGTCTAGTGTTATGTTGTTTTTCTTACTGTATAATTGATTAATTTCATTTTGTATCCATAATTTTTGTGCCTGTTCTATTGTTTTTTGTGCAGTCATATTTTTGTTGTTTGTGTTTATGTTAATATAATTAGGTGTCAATTGGTGTTTTTGGAATTGTCTATTGAAGTATATATTATAAAACAATGGTAATACCCTCTTATTTAGGAATACGATTTGGTTATATACCGTATTTAAATATTATTATTCTTATTTATGTTGTTGAAAAATAATGTTACAGGCCTCAATAATGGATTGATTTGATTAAACGGCCCTAATGGCATAAGTTGATTTAAGTTGAATTGTTGTCTTATTAAATAACACAACACGCAGTAATCGTCACTCGATGTTGTTGTTATAAATAATTACTTACTTCGATTGTGGATTCATCACTGGTGACAACGCTGTTCATTAAGTTACGGTCATTCATAAGCAATGAAATATTTGAACTGCTTCACTTCAGCGGGCAATGGGTGCTACCAACTGACTTAGATGTAAACATAACCTTAACTCAAAACCACTAAAAGCTTGTTAACTGAATAAAATAAATTCATGCTTCATTAAGGTTGTTAAAATACTTTTTATTCATTGTATAATGTTATTGTAATCCCTTTTTAAAAACAATTAATCAGTTTATCATTACTGAAAACAATCAGTTATTTGGTTTGAAACTCATATCTCAGGGTTGGTAACACGGTTTCGTGAACCGTTCAGTTGACAAAATTATCTAAGTTATTTTTATACAATAAGGTTCTTTTAACTGCAAAATACGTAACTAAAATGTCTATTCCTACTATAACAACCTCGTAATAGGAGTGTGATTACATGAAAATATAATAAAATCTTAACTTAATATCATAAAGTGCGCAAGACGACTGACGTCACATTTATAGGTTAAACATGGTTGATAGGTTATACAAAATTAACCTTAATTTACAAATAAATTACAATTAATAAGTGGAAAGTACTAGATTAATAATGTTTTGTTGGTTGTGTAGTGTTAAAAAATAGTTACATATGTTCAATAAGTTCGAATGGTGTTATAATATAATGTGCTAAAGTCATTAAGTATTTTTTATAAATATCACTATGCTTTCCTTAATTCCTTTTATATATTTTGTATATTCACTATTAATACTTTAATTAGCATTCATTGCTGTATTAATACACCACACTTCACTACACTCGTATTCTAAGTCGATTCACTTCACGTCTTGAAGGTTAGGTTGCCCGTGTTTACATTCGGTGCCACACTGCATTATGGGTTACTCGCGAATTACTTTGGCGCGGATTCTGTCACCCGTACTGCATTAAAACTAGTGAAGAACTGTCTTTTGTTTTAAGCGTCATCTCGCTGTTCTTACCTATGGCAACGGGGGGGATCTCGATCCAAGAGTTTTGATTGGTTGGAATTCATGGGATTCCTTTATTAAATCATCACCCCCGCATTAACAAAATATTTTAATTCTATCTAAAGCGTGGGTTTTTGGGCATGAGATTATAAAACTGACGCCAAACTTTTTACCAAAAACTATGAAAATACTTTACAATTGATATTAATTCCTTATACTACTTGTGAATACAAATATAATGTTACCATCATCTGGCATTGGTTCTACTAAACAATTAGATACCTCACAAGGTCACAAGGCATAATTCTGTTCATTATTAACAAAGATAGTATTCCTAACTTATGATATAATACAAGGTTTTTATTAAACTATGTCCTATATCTATTTAATTAACATTTTGATATTGCATATACTGAATACAACGAATACAAAGTTCTTGGCTTTTATTATTTAACATTATAAACATTCAAATGTGAATAAAACACAGAATCTGTTTCTAGGCTTCATGATGCCTATAGCACTACGAGTTAGTTTTATTTCCTACAATACAATGTTTGAATTTTAATAGTTTCTAACACTTGCTATCTAATCCTAAAGAACCATATCAACTTTTGGTTAACTTATTTTTGCACAAGAGATGTCCTTTTTCTTGTATATTATCATTAAAATCACATGAGTTCTTGTACAAGTAGGCATCTTGTTATTTATCCTTATTTCTATATTATACATATGTTGTTCTGTTAATATCTTTTTCCTAATTAATCATCTTAGTTCCTTTTAAGTTTTACAATAGCTTGTCTCATCTTGACATTCTTATTTACTGGTTATTTTAAATGAACCTTGCATCTTAGTGCTACAGGTCATGTTCATTAGATATATTATTAGTGGCTTATTATTATTGATAATTATTGTTTAGTTTATTGACCAACAGTTAGTTCTCTCATCACTTGTTATATGAATAGTACTTACATACACTTATTATTGGTATTTCTGTGGTTTTTTAATGTACAATAAGAGTCCTTTATACTCTATCATATTTCATCATGTTAATTTACATTAATTACAACAATTATAACATCTTGGTGACCTAATATCTGTCTTAGAATTGTCTTTATTTTATCTAGTTTCATCTAGATATAATATATAATAGTTTTATATCATTTTTACTACATATTTTTGTATTTACGAGTGTGATTTCAAAGCTTGTTAGGTTAGGTTGTCCACCTTTACTTTCACTGACTAAAATTAGTTCACATGTTTTTGTTTTTATTAGTTATTTTACTCACTTATTAATAGTACTATCTCCTATTCATCATTCTGATTACAATTATCCAGTTTGTCTTATATTCTCAGTACATTTTTAATTATTAATCAGTCCTTTCTTATATTCAGTTGGTTACATAAATGGTATAGTTTGAAGATAAACTACAATCTTATTACCTTATATTATTATCTATCTCATAATCATATTGTTATTACTTCACTCTCCTAATCTTGTTGGGTAACTTTTTATTTTAAGTCTAAGTTATTGTCATTATCATGTCTCTTTAGTATTTCTTGTCTGTTATTTTAATAATTATTTTTCTTATAGTTTGGAGTTCTATTTCTCCTCTATTTATTCTGTAGATACTCTATTCTTTACTTATAGTGGTTAGGTTAGTTTACACCTCTTTTACTTTATGAAATTAATTGGTTGTTATTATTCACTTGATATCATTTATGTTTAATTGTCATAGATCCTTTACAAGTTATTTTTACATTGTCCTGATTCTGTTCTATGCACAGTTTTATCTATTACACAGCCCAACACATGTTTTGGTGCCGGGGCTTTTTCAGCTGATTTTGCGTGTATTTGATATGCTGAATTTGAATTTGACATTAGTTTTAGCCTATGAGCTCTTGTTTGTAAAAAATCACAATAGCGTGATTTACGTTATCCCATTTAAATTAGGCCTAAGGTATAGGTGATAAATTTAAAATGAACAGCCCTATTTTAATTTCTAATTTAATTTATTGACTCGAAAACCCCCACAGTAACATATCATTATCCCTACAGTAGCTAAAATAACAATTAATATTCAAAATAATAAGATAAAAAGACAAGGAAAAGTTAATTTACACTCCGGAAGCTTCTTTTTTGAGACATTCTTGAATGAACTTTGTTTGGACAGTCTCTTTGCAAGTTCCAGCAGTAATCTGCCATCATATGAGTATCCCATCTTCCTTTGTAGCGGTCCTCCATCGTTTTAATATCCTGGTGAAATCTCTCACCTTGTTCTTCACTGGTATCGCCTAGATTTTCAGGGAAATGGTCCAAGTGGCTGTCTAAGAAATGAACCTTTATGCTCATGTAACATTCAAGGTCTCTGAAATTGTTGAGCATACTGTTAACTAGTTCTTCATAGTTTTCAGCTTTGTGGTTGCCCAGAAAGTTTCTGACAACCAAGACAAATGACGTCCATGCTTTTCGCTCTGCCTCATTCATAGAATCTACGAAATGAGGATCATTTATGCTGTCTGATGAGGGCATCGAAAATTCCAGTTTTAAGTTTTTCTGTACTTAGCCCAGGCATCGTTTGGCAAATGTATGCAAAGTATGGACTATCCTGATCAAGAGCCTTCACAAATTGTTTCATAAGACCAAGCTTTATATACAGTGGAGGCAAGATGATTTTGTTAAGTCCAACTAAGAGTTCATGAATAACATTTCTTTCCCCAACAACCATGTTCTCCCTCGTAGGCCACTCTCTTCTTACCCAGTGATATTGTTTTGCTCTGCTATCCCAAAGGCACAAGAAGCAAGGATATTTTGTGTAGCCACCTTGCTGACCAAGGAGAAAGTTTACCATTTTTAAGTCCACACAAATTTCCCATTCGTGTTCATGATACCTAAACTTATCCAAGACCAAAGCTATGGTATCGTATTCTTCTTTCATTTTGGTTGAGTGAGCAATTGGTATTGATCCAATTTTGTTGCCATTGTGCAAAAGTACACACTTCAAACTCCGCTTAGAGCTATCAATAAAGAGACGCCAATCATCTGGACAATATTTGGGAAGGCCTATTTCATTAGGAGCCCTTTGACATCTTGACAAAATACAAGATCGTTTTCTTGAGAGAAAAAAAAGGGTAACAAATCTTTTTCTCTTGTACGGTAGAATGTAATTTTTGTTCCATGATCAAGTAGATTCTTGTCACTCAACCTGGACGCAAGTACTTCAGAAGCTTGTTTTGAGAGGTTGAGATCTCTGATAAGGTCACTTAACTCGCTTTGGTTAAAACGTTGAGGAATTGATGATTTTCCCTCATAATCACTATCGTTACCTTGATCTATATCACAACAAGCATCAGACAGATTAAACTCATCCTCCGAGAGCTCCGGTAGCTGATGAAACGTTGGAATTGGTACTTCATCTGAATGAGGAACAGGCCGTCTTGCAGAGGCTAAATCAGGATATGTCCACTTGCTGCGGTTATTTCAATTGATGCCATTAATATTTACAATACAAAAATAGCAGTCATCAATGTGATTTTTCGGTTCTCTCCAAACCATCGGCACACTGAATTTTCCGTTAATCTCTCCTTCTTTGACTCCTTCTTTTTCCGTTAGTCCACTGGCGTAGGTATTCGATACAAGTTTTACAAACAATGTGTGGAGCCCACACACACCAAATCACAACGCCAAACCAGCGATCTTGGTCACCAAGCCTAATGCCAAAGTATCCATGGTACGTTCTTTTCACACAATCAGAAATAGTTTTTCTATTTTCTTTCAGTGTGTACTCACCACATACGTAGCAAAATATATCAGGATGATTAACACAGCTCCTTCGACAGGAATACATTTCTTTCTTTTCAATATAACTACAAAAACAGAACTTAGAGGTTATGTTGGATGCAAACACAAGGTTATATAAACAAATATGGCGTCTTAATAAAGCCTGCAGTCAGCTGATTGTTGTACACAGAAGAAGAAGGGAAAATAACGAGGAACTAACACATGTATAAACCTTATACATGTATAAACATATATCTCAAAAAGTATAGCTGATACAGAAAAACGGTTTTTATATTTATAATCAGCACGACAAATTTAGTTAAAATCAGCTATAAAATCTTAGGCACCAAGCAAAAAAAATTTGTTTGTTAACCTGTGTTATTAGTAGCTTGTAGCTTTGGATAATTTGGTGACGCTACAATATTCATGTTTGTGTTCATTAGTTGTTTCTTTCGTATTTGATATTTATTTAATAATTTGGTAATGTGGTTATTTGGAAGTTTGGTTATGTTGTTTGAGTACATGTTAATGTTTGTTTATGTAGGAGATAATTTGATATATATTTATTATTTTGTTAATTAATTGTTGTTTTTCACTTTATTATTGTTATTCACTTCACTATTTTATTTCTACACTACACTATTGTCTTGATTTGTTTAATCAAGGAATAGTCCTTATCACATAATAAGGAAAAATATATCTTGAGGTAATTTCATAAATATTAAATATATTATATACATCAAGAAATGGACTGTAGCAAAAAGTGTTTGAATATATATATATATATATATATATATATCATTTTCTATATAAGTAACTCGATGTTTCTTGCAGTAATTATATAATTTGTGATGTTTTCAATTTGTTTCTTCTGCAAGTAGATAATATTGTATATTCTTTTTAACACCTGACGCACGTTTCACTGAAAAATATCAGTATCATCAGAGGTTTCTAAGTGAATTAATAACAATCGTAATAATTCTATTAATATAAAAGTAACGAGTAATCGAAGTTGTATCGATTTTAACGTAAAATAAAATAACTGATAATCGATTTAGGTCGATTAGTTAACGATTGTTTTAATGTTTATTTCTTCAGCAGCTGTTTTCTCGGTTATATTTGAAATTTTGTTTATATAGTATTTTATTCACATTTATTTTTATTTTTTAGTAAATTTATAATTTTAAATAGATCGTCTTGTTTTGTTTTTATTTGGGTTTGTTCTTTAATTAATAAATTATTGTTATTGTGTTTGTATATCCATGATTTACCGAATGCTTAGGATCCCATTAAATAACGCAGAAAGAAACAAAGAAAGAAAAATTATCCAACAAATAGCAGTTAAAAATGGATACAAAATAAAAACTATTAATAAATTAGAAAATAAAATTAAACATAAAATCACTAATAAAATTCCTAAAAACACTACATTTAAAAATTCATCTATTAATAATAATATAAAATATACAACCTTCACTTATTACGGAAATATAACTCAAAAACTAAATAAAATATTTAAAGATACTAATTTAAAAATATCTTATAACACAGATAATATAATTTTTAATAAAATAAAACCTAAAACTAAATCCAATACTCACAATAAAAATGGAATATATAAAATAGAATGTCCAGATTGCAATAAATTTTACGTGGGCCAGACGAAGAAAAAACTACGAGATAGATTCGTTCAACACCGCAATGCATATTTAAAACCAAATATTTATAAATCTAATTTAGCCACACATTGTCTAAATAATAACCACCAGTTTCCAAACATTGAAAATATAAAATTAATTAAAAACATACATAAAGGTCAAAAAATGAATATTTGGGAAAATCTTAACATTTACAAACACAATAACAATAATTTATTAATTAAAGAACAAACCCAAATAAAAACACAACAAGACGATCTATTTAAAATTATAAATTTACTAAAAAATAAAAATAAATGTGAATAAAATACTATATAAACAAAATTTCAAATATAACCGAGAAAACAGCTGCTGAAGAAATAAACATTAAAACAATCGTTAACTAATCGACCTAAATCGATTATCAGTTATTTTATTTTACGTTAAAATCGATACAACTTCGATTATTTGTTACTTTTATATTAATAGAATTATTACGATTGTTATTAATTCACTTAGAAACCTCTGATGATACTGATATTTTTCAGTGAAACGTGCGTCAGGTGTTAAAAAGAATATACAATATTATCTACTTGCAGAAGAAACAAATTGAAAACATCACAAATTATATATATATATATATATATATATATATATATTTCACTCACTTTCTGCTACAGTCCGTTTCTTGATGTATATAATACTTTAATATTTATACTAAATTTACCTCAAGATGTTTTTTCTATTTGGAACATGTTTCGAGAGTTCCTGTTCTCTCATCTTCAGCCTTTGCCATCTTGTTTCTGGTGAGAGAACATGATGAGAGAACAGGAACTCTCGAAACATGTTCCAAATAGAAAAAACATCTTGAGGTAAATTTAGTATAAATATTAAAGTAATATATATATATATATATATATATATATTGCGACAGTACAAATAAATGATGTACTGAGCATTGAATATAAAAATTTAAATATACCTAATAAACTGTAAATAATTAATAATGTATTAGAAATAAGCATGTCAGGGATTGCAAGCTTGGCTCAGACAAAAATATGAACAGGTGTTTCAACGTGCACACACACACAAATGTAACTGAAAGTGTGTACACCAGTATTTTGCTAGTGTGTGTGAACGCAGGTCTATGCAGGCGAGTTTACCACCCCAAGATGAATAATTGCATAATTACTGTTTTTCCGTAATTATTCATAAACTATAATTAAGAAGTAAAATCCAAAAACACAATAAAATGTAAGCAAATTTACTAAATACTGTGTACGAAAACCACGTGAAAGTGCCACACCGTACGAGTGTAATAGTGAAATAACTGTGTACAAATCGAAAGGGTTAAGTTGCAATGTCCAAAATTACAGTGAACATGTGTTGTAAAAATAGTTATAAGATAAGTATAAGAGTATACTTACAGGACTCTGCAATTCGCAGAAATATAAGAAATAGCGAAATTGACAAGGAGTGGGGGAACTGAACCCAGAAACAATTTCAGACATGTCGATTTCGTACCACTGCAGGTGTTGACCAAGACATGGGTATAAATAGGACACACAAGCTACAGTGGTTCTCTTTCTTAAATCATCCACGGTGCAGCGGGAGCTTCTGCCCGTCCGCACAGAATATTAAAATTTTTGTAAATAGTTTCATCCTTCCAGTTACATACAATTATGTAACTGGATTGTAAAACAAACAATTTTTAAGTAGTAACAAAAATTACATAAGAAGATCCACATAAGAAGATCAACTGACGTCCGAAACAGCAGGAGGAGAAGTTCCAGAGAGCGATACGACGCTGGACAAGAGGAGAAGAGAAAGGAGACGCTGGACAAGAGAGGAAGTCGACGCTGGACAAGAGGAGAAGAGAGAGGCGACGCTGGACAAGAGGAGAAGAGCGAGTGATGCTGAAGTTCGAGACGAGGACGATTATAGAGGGATCCAATGATTGAGTATGATTGACGACGATAAGGTGATTAACAACTTATTTATCTCGTAATCGAACAATTAACGTAAAGACAATTAAGGACATTCTTGTTCTATTTAAAAGTAAGAGTCAATGTTTATTGTAAAATTAGAATTAAAATCATAGCTGTTATTGAAATAAGATTAACGTAAACAAGAGCTCAAATTAGTATTGAAATGAAAAGAATACAAAGCATTTAATTAAAAATTAGCGTTTGATATAAATCAGTACTGAGAAACAAAAGATAAATTCAGTAACGATTGATATTTTTGAGTTACATTGCGATATATAAGAAAATATTTAAATATTGATATTTTGAAACACTCTAATTGACTGAGTAGTCTGGAAGTGAGATTTTTCGTTAATACAATAATTAGTAGAATAGAATTTTTAGTCAGTAAGGATATATATAGCATAAGACTTACAGCATAATAACGAATGTTTTAAGTCGAAGTAAGTGCCATGTGCACAAATTTTAATAATATCAAATAAATTTGAAATACCGTTACAAGTTACATAGAGTTCTTATTACAGATACACCTGAAACCCAAATTAAATGTTATATTGTTACATAATTTGTCACTCTTGGACGTGAGGCCAGACACGCCTATTTTCATGTATATCGTATCGTTGCATAAGAAATATCGCTAAGAAATGTGGGGCATCACAAATGCAAATATATATTACAAATGCAACGTTGTATCGTTGTATAAATATGGCTCCCAAAGAACGTGGGGCTATACAAATTAAATTACATGTAAATTTGTACACATACAACATATATTATGCAACTTATGTACAGTTGTATCGTTGTAAAATATGGCGCCCAACGTGGGGCATACAGATTTATATTAAATTTACTTATGCAGTTGTATCGTTACATAAATTTGGCGCTCCATGATCGTGGGGCTATTCAAAAACAAATAGAAGTGTATTTGTATTCGAAATTAATTTTAACAAAATTAATTCATTAAAAAAATTTGTCGCCCTGGACATGGGGCACGATATGCCTAAATTTATGTACAAAAATTTGTTACATAAATTGAGCTCATGAACGTATGGCCCGATCCCCATCATTTAACTATTAAAATTTTTTATGTAGATAAATGGTTGCTCTAAAATATAAAGAGTGTGTTAAATGAAAAATGTATAATATGTAATAATTATTTATATTAA
>CM068368.1:638405526-638444015 GCA_034769895.1 Magicicada septendecula | reverse complement strand
GTAAGGTGGTGATGACATGAACAAAATATTGTCCAGAATAAGTGTGTCTATCAAGCACTTGAAGGAGTAGAGGTGCATAACAACAAAGAGTCGAACAAGAGAAGGAAATAATAAAGGAAAGAAAAGGAGAAGTCAACTTACCAAGAATATAAATAACAAGGACCTGTGTATAGTAATATGAATAGAACAATTATGTATATCATAATAATCCGTATATCATCACAAGAGACAATGGTAATAATACTTACCAAATCAGTAATATCAATACAAGGGAAATCAAAGGAGTTTACAACCAAACTTCAATAAAAAAGTTTTACGAAGAAGAATAAAACCATTGTGAAATGAAACCAATTTCAAAATTCTAAAAAAGATTGTAAGAGCAGCTTACTCAAATATTTAGATGATGTATGCGGAACAATAAAAAGTTTTAATGAAAAAAAAAAGAGAGAAAAACAAAGGAAACAGTTACACAAATTCCTTTCAATTTAAATCAGTTTAAAATATAACAAAAGATTGAAATATGAAGTATGAAGTAAAAAGTGAGATAATCAGGAATAAGTTACACACATTCCTATGTAATAAAAATGTAAGAAGCACAAACTTACAATTATAATTAAAAACAAAAAATAGCTAAAAAGGAATACGCTACAAACATTCCTTTAAGGTAAGACCATTAACTTACCAAAGAATTATCAAAAATGATGTTGAATACAGAGTAAAATAAACAAAAATAAAATCAAGTTCAAATTACTGAGATAAATACTTGAAATTATACTGAATCAAAAGTATTATCAGAAAAAATAAATAAAACTTTACCTGGTACAAGGAGAGAGAGAAATTGTATATAAAACCAATATACAGATATGGCTAAAGCAGAATCATGCTAAATGTCTAAAACAATTAAGATGATCACAACAAGCATTGAAAACAAAATAATGAAAAGTGAGATATAATGAAATTAACATATGAATAAAGATAAAATTTCTCAATATAGTATATGAGTAGATGATAGTGTATAGTTAAGGTATAGCGGAAGGAAGAATGAGTAGTAATGATAAAGTGATCTAAAAACAAACCACAAGGTGGACAATCCCAATTATATTATTATATTATTATTATTATTATTATTATTATTAAGTCACAAGTTGACAAAGATTTAAGATTGACTGTTGAAAAGCCCAGCAATCTATATGAACTGAGTAGAGAAGATGTGCCTCTAGTCTCAGAAAATTGAGTAGTAATGGGAGAAACCAGCTACTATATAAAGTTAGGGAAAAAATTTGTGTATGAGGGAATATGCACCAATGGAAATAAATAAAAACAGATCCAAATAAAATGGAGTGAATTAAGTAAGAAGAGAAATGGAGAATGGAGAAACAAACAAGGAAGAGAAGGAAAAAAGTTATCTATAACTGATAATTTCATAAAAAACTATGCTAGTATTTTATTAAAATGATCAATTTTAGAGGAGAGGCATTATGTAACGATACAATTAAGCCAAATCTCGTACCAGTGATAAAAAAGATAATTCTTAATATAAAATTTACTTCATATGAAATAAAATGTGTAAAAAATGATTAAAAGGTAAATACTTTGACAAGACGCACCACGATATTACCCAACCCAAGTGATTGAGCCAAAAACACAGACATAAAAAAGGGAACCACGTAACATACTTATTAGAATGTAAATATTTTGACACGATTGAGCCAACAACCCAGACATAAAGAAGGGAACCACGTAACATACTTATTAAAATATGATAGACAAAACAATGATGGACACAGAATTAAAGAAGAACCAGAAGAAGAGGACAGATCCATACAAATAAACAGCATTTAAACCAGAAGAGAAGAAGAGGAGAACCGAACCGGATTGAAGAAGAAGAAGAGGAAGAATGAAGAGGAGACAGATAAAACCCAAGGGGAAACTAACACACATATATAAAAGGGAAAGATTGTATGTTTAGAGATAGAATACGGTCAATAAACCTTGAATAATTATATGTTAATGAAACCAATGTTATTATTAGCATTAATTTAACATATGTATCCAATTTTTAAGACAATACAATTGTAAAACAATGTAGTATAGGAAAGGTACACTAACCCTGTCAGAAAGGTTAGATTCAACCCAAAACACAACTAGCCTAATATTGTTTATAGTAAAAATAATACTAAAACAAAAATAGTGAGAAATGGTAGGAGAAGGTATAGGGGTTACCCATTAAATAACACTAATTACAAAACAGTGAACCAAAGTGAAGTGCTTTAGTGAAGTGTTAATGCCCTAAAAAATAGTGAAAGTGAATGTGAAACATTCAAATTAGAATGCTAAGGAAATAGACACTCTTTAAAACATTGATAAACCACCAATGATTGGAGTGGAAATATAATTAGTTGTATAAATAGAAGTAATTAAAAATAGTATTTAAAATTAATATAAGGGAAGCATGTGACTTATCAGGGAGAAAGCCCAGTACCATAACTTGTGTTAACATGGCATGATAGGATAGAAGTAAAGTTTGTTATTAAAGATTAAAATTATAAAGAATACAACACCCCATGTTGAAAGGGGAATTAACCTTCATAATATTAGAGAAAGTGACAATGTTTATCACCCTAGTTTATAAGACGAGAAAGAAATCAATGTTAGTACTAAGAACAATTTATGACTTATAAAGAATAGTTGATTCAATGTTAAAGAAGGAATATGACTGAAAGGGGACTTACAGTCCATAAACCTAACTATTATATTTTATATGAAAAGTAATGAAAATGTATGTTGAATAATAATTAAAACACAAACAAATAAATGAAGCCCATCAGGCTGAATTCAGAATGTAATTTAAAAAGGAAATACACTAGAAAACAATCATGGCTGTTTGTAACTAGGAAAACAGTTAACTGCCAAGAACATTCAAATGCAAATTGTATCAATTTCACAAAAAATCTTACTAATCTAAGAACAGTGAATGGACAATAATTGTATATCAGTTATTTCAACACAGAAATATTATTGTAATAATTTAATTCAAGAAAGATATGTTATTTATTAAATGTCAACTAATTAGACTATAGTTAAGGTGTAACAGAATATGACCTTATGAGGTATCATTGTAAACTTTGAAAGGAAATAAAAATAATAGTAATGTCATTTATTATCCCAAAGGAATTATAAGGGAATAAAATCATTAGGAAAATACTTAATAAATTTGAATAAAAATTCAAATATCTCTAACAATGTAAGTAAGGAGTAATTAAACCAGCATTGAATTATTAGTTACTATGACAACGAGTCGTTTGAGGCTTATTTTTCCGTTAAAAATAATAGACGCGGAAGAAACGAAGCGTGGGTACGCCACACAAGAAATTGGACAAACTAAAACTTTAATTTAAACAGTTACAACAAGTCAACTAGTGAACCAAAATGATCCAATATGAAGAGACGTCGATCTATACAGAATTAATGATGACCAGGAGCGAAATTAAATAAACTAATTAAAGAAAAAACCCAGACCAGTTTGAAGAAGATGCTGGAAGCCTACAACCAGCCCAAATTCGAAAAATACACGCCTACCCTGATGATGACCCTTCAACGTGAGACGAACTGATAAGTACTGAATAATTTCTTACTCCCAAAAAACCCTAAATTACTTGAATTATTTTCAAATGATAAAATTTCTCACTATTTAAAAAATAGTATTTTCTTTCAAAGGAGAAGGCACAATTTACTTACAGTAAAAAACATTTGACTAACTTATAGAGATAACCTTATTTGTGAACATAACTATTGTAACAGAAATACGACACTACAGAACAAATTGTACAAACACATTATAAATCCTAAGTACGTATAAGGTATAATAGTGTACTTTCTTTTCATGTAATCAACGTTTATGTCTATTTTCATGATCAAAAGAACTCCAGGTTTTTAAAAACATAGTAATTTTGTTAAAAGTAAATGAACGATAGTGTTTTGAAACAAATTTTGCCAACCTGAGATATTTTGTGTTTCAAGCTCTAAGCCGGAGCATAATATTATAAATTTGTTTATGATTCAATTGTCATGTTTATTAATAATTAAATGTGTATTAAAAAACGCAGTACAGTACATTACTATCTTGTTATTTCATAGGATTTTTTGTAAATATATGTGTGTTAGCGAAGTTTTAAGTCATAGCCAACTAGCGCTTGTCACGAGTGGCCGAGTCGACAACCTGTGTAGCAGCGGGAATAATTCGAACGCCACAGCTGTCCATGCTAATACCACATATTACTTTAAAAATTAAATGTTTTAATTGTTTTAACAAAAACAATTTGGCGCCACCCGGGAATCGTAATCCATATGAATTGACAGGTAGGTTGTACTGGTGACATTGACAACGCTACGGACTCCAGTAGTGACGTCGATTTATGTAACAACCAGTGTGAGGCAAACACACTACATTCACACTAATACACAAAATAAACAAGTGTGAGACATTTTAACAGGTACGACCTCGTTATCCACGTTACATATTGGCTCCCATCGCGGGGCTTAAACAAGGCGGACGTCTTTCTACGTTACATATTGGCGACCAAAAACGTGCAGCTGGTAAAAATAACTAGCGGCGATCATGAATAGACACGGGATGGTTACGAGACGCAAAGGGAAGGAAACACCAAACCAAGAAGGAAACCCAGAAGAAATGGAGGAAGTTGAGGAAGTAGAAGTGGAGGAAACGACTGGAGAATTGTCAGAAGAAAACCCACAGGAGGACCAAATGGAAAATCCTAATCCAACTGAACCGGAAATAGAAGCAGAAGACATGGTGACTGAACAACCAGCCAAACCGACAGAAGAAACGAATTTAAATAGCATGATGAAGTTCATGATGGAACAATTTGGACAAATGAGTCAAAAATTAGAGTCAGACAAGGAAGATAGAAGACAAGACAAGGAAAATTTGAATAGAATATTGGAAAAACTAGACCTAAACAGTGAAGAATTGAAGAAGCAAATGAAGGAGAGTATAGAATTCCTGAATGACAAGATAGAGAGCAACCATGAAGACTTGAAGAGAAGTCAGGAAGCATTGGAAAAGAAGAGCGAGGAGCTGAAGAAACAGATCAAAAATGATCTAGAATTAGTAAATAAAAAGATGGAAAATAATCATGATATTCTCCAACAGAAGATAGAGGAAGCAAGGGAGAAAACCAAGGAGGAATGGGAGCAAAAATTGGTCGAATGTCGAGAGGAGACCAGGCAATCGGTAGCAGAGACCAACGAAGCCTTGTTACAAGTACGGGAAGAAATGAATTATAAAATCATCGATGTCGAAGAAGAAAATAAGTTGAGAGTGACCGAATTCTACCAAGCCCTTAACGAAAGATGCCAGAAGAAGAAACAGGAGGTGGTCAAGGAATTGGAGGAGAGGCACAAAGAGCTACAACTGGATGTAAACAATCGGGTGGAGAAAGTGTACACCGTCATAGATAAAGTCGACGGACTGACCCGAGAAAACCGAGAAAAAATCCAGGGAATCAGTATGCGAGAGAAACAGATGCAGGAAGAATTAGATGCATTAAGAGAAAAACCATATAATCACACACAATTCATAACCAGTGAACCTCGACAAATGATTAATTTTCGTAGCTACAGGAGAAACCCGATAGAATTCCTCAAACGGGTAGAAGAGCTAATAGAGAAGAACAGAGAAACCACATGGTCTAATGTGAGAAGTATGATCGACGAGATGTTTCGTGACACCCATGACAATTGGTGGACGGCCACAAGACCTGAGATAAATGATACTCAAGAGTTCAAGAAACAGTTCAGGGAGAAGTATTGGTCCGAATCAACACAGAATGTGGTCCGCAATGACATCAGTAACGGAAGGTATGAGACACAAGGAGGACACACGTTAACATCGTACTTTCTGGGAAAGGTATGTTTAGCCAGAAATTTGGAACCCAGGATACCGGAAGAGTTGTTGGTGATACAACTGGGTTACCATTACGAAGAGGCCATCCAGAAGGCCAGGCGACAAGGCCAAATTAAAACAATCCAAGGAATGGTTAGCTTACTGGAGGACATGGAGAATGATAACCAATATCGAAGAAACAGGATCACTAACCAAAGGTACAATAAGTGGAATGAAAATAACAATACAACTAATTTCCACGGACCATATAATTATCCACAAAACAATAACAGAAATAACTGGGGCCGCAATAATAATGATAATAATGCAGAACAAATGTTCAATAGAAATACCCAGCAACACCCTCCAAACGATCAGCCTGGTAACAGAGGCCAACAGAACCATCACTCAGGAAATCAAAACAATAATAGAAACAGCCCAAATAATAATTACCGACAGAATGATAATTACCGAGGAAATGGACCTGAACGACGTACCAACGGTCACCCCAATGACCATAATTACTACGGCAACCGGTATCATCCCAATGACCAGTACAACCGGGGACCCGGGGGTAATCAGTATAGAAATGACGACAGACGTCGAGTAAACTTCATCCGGGGACAGAAACAGAATAACCAAAGGAGATATGGCCAGAACTATCGTCCTAACTGTTATTATCAAGTCTCAAATAATAATAATAACCCACCAGCAGAGGATAGGAATGATGAACCACCTCGCAATGAAGATAACCACCGCCAGGAACCCAATACCAACCAAAATAATAGCGGAAATTGGGTAACAGTTCATGAGAATCTGGGTTTTTCAATACGGCATGATACAACAAGTAATGACGAAGGACCCCGGATGGCTCAAGTAAACACCATAACGGCCGAACCCAGCCAAGAACCACCTGATAACCACAGGAATGGAGGTAATAGAGAAGATGATTTAAGTTTTGGAGAGAGGGTATGGCCCCAACATGTGGTAAGGTGGTGATGACATGAACAAAATATTGTCCAGAATAAGTGTGTCTATCAAGCACTTGAAGGAGTAGAGGTGCATAACAACAAAGAGTCGAACAAGAGAAGGAAATAATAAAGGAAAGAAAAGGAGAAGTCAACTTACCAAGAATATAAATAACAAGGACCTGTGTATAGTAATATGAATAGAACAATTATGTATATCATAATAATCCGTATATCATCACAAGAGACAATGGTAATAATACTTACCAAATCAGTAATATCAATACAAGGGAAATCAAAGGAGTTTACAACCAAACTTCAATAAAAAAGTTTTACGAAGAAGAATAAAACCATTGTGAAATGAAACCAATTTCAAAATTCTAAAAAAGATTGTAAGAGCAGCTTACTCAAATATTTAGATGATGTATGCGGAACAATAAAAAGTTTTAATGAAAAAAAAAGAGAGAAAAACAAAGGAAACAGTTACACAAATTCCTTTCAATTTAAATCAGTTTAAAATATAACAAAAGATTGAAATATGAAGTATGAAGTAAAAAGTGAGATAATCAGGAATAAGTTACACACATTCCTATGTAATAAAAATGTAAGAAGCACAAACTTACAATTATAATTAAAAACAAAAAATAGCTAAAAAGGAATACGCTACAAACATTCCTTTAAGGTAAGACCATTAACTTACCAAAGAATTATCAAAAATGATGTTGAATACAGAG
This sequence comes from Magicicada septendecula, assembly GCA_034769895.1. Taxonomy (NCBI): domain Eukaryota; kingdom Metazoa; phylum Arthropoda; class Insecta; order Hemiptera; family Cicadidae; genus Magicicada; species Magicicada septendecula. Next base: position 638,436,408 of record CM068368.1, on the reverse strand, counting down.
TAAAATAAACAAAAATAAAATCAAGTTCAAATTACTGAGATAAATACTTGAAATTATACTGAATCAAAAGTATTATCAGAAAAAATAAATAAAACTTTACCTGGTACAAGGAGAGAGAGAAATTGTATATAAAACCAATATACAGATATGGCTAAAGCAGAATCATGCTAAATGTCTAAAACAATTAAGATGATCACAACAAGCATTGAAAACAAAATAATGAAAAGTGAGATATAATGAAATTAACATATGAATAAAGATAAAATTTCTCAATATAGTATATGAGTAGATGATAGTGTATAGTTAAGGTATAGCGGAAGGAAGAATGAGTAGTAATGATAAAGTGATCTAAAAACAAACCACAAGGTGGACAATCCCAATTATATTATTATTATTATTATTATTAAGTCACAAGTTGACAAAGATTTAAGATTGACTGTTGAAAAGCCCAGCAATCTATATGAACTGAGTAGAGAAGATGTGCCTCTAGTCTCAGAAAATTGAGTAGTAATGGGAGAAACCAGCTACTATATAAAGTTAGGGAAAAAATTTGTGTATGAGGGAATATGCACCAATGGAAATAAATAAAAACAGATCCAAATAAAATGGAGTGAATTAAGTAAGAAGAGAAATGGAGAATGGAGAAACAAACAAGGAAGAGAAGGAAAAAAGTTATCTATAACTGATAATTTCATAAAAAACTATGCTAGTATTTTATTAAAATGATCAATTTTAGAGGAGAGGCATTATGTAACGATACAATTAAGCCAAATCTCGTACCAGTGATAAAAAAGATAATTCTTAATATAAAATTTACTTCATATGAAATAAAATGTGTAAAAAATGATTAAAAGGTAAATACTTTGACAAGACGCACCACGATATTACCCAACCCAAGTGATTGAGCCAAAAACACAGACATAAAAAAGGGAACCACGTAACATACTTATTAGAATGTAAATATTTTGACACGATTGAGCCAACAACCCAGACATAAAGAAGGGAACCACGTAACATACTTATTAAAATATGATAGACAAAACAATGATGGACACAGAATTAAAGAAGAACCAGAAGAAGAGGACAGATCCATACAAATAAACAGCATTTAAACCAGAAGAGAAGAAGAGGAGAACCGAACCGGATTGAAGAAGAAGAAGAGGAAGAATGAAGAGGAGACAGATAAAACCCAAGGGGAAACTAACACACATATATAAAAGGGAAAGATTGTATGTTTAGAGATAGAATACGGTCAATAAACCTTGAATAATTATATATTAATGAAACCAATGTTATTATTAGCATTAATTTAACATATGTATCCAATTTTTAAGACAATACAATTGTAAAACAATGTAGTATAGGAAAGGTACACTAACCCTGTCAGAAAGGTTAGATTCAACCCAAAACACAACTAGCCTAATATTGTTTATAGTAAAAATAATACTAAAACAAAAATAGTGAGAAATGGTAGGAGAAGGTATAGGGGTTACCCATTAAATAACACTAATTACAAAACAGTGAACCAAAGTGAAGTGCTTTAGTGAAGTGTTAATGCCCTAAAAAATAGTGAAAGTGAATGTGAAACATTCAAATTAGAATGCTAAGGAAATAGACACTCTTTAAAACATTGATAAACCACCAATGATTGGAGTGGAAATATAATTAGTTGTATACCTAGAAGTAATTAAAAATAGTATTTAAAATTAATATAAGGGAAGCATGTGACTTATCAGGGAGAAAGCCCAGTACCATAACTTGTGTTAACATGGCATGATAGGATAGAAGTAAAGTTTGTTATTAAAGATTAAAATTATAAAGAATACAACACCCCATGTTGAAAGGGGAATTAACCTTCATAATATTAGAGAAAGTGACAATGTTTATCACCCTAGTTTATAAGACGAGAAAGAAATCAATGTTAGTACTAAGAACAATTTATGACTTATAAAGAATAGTTGATTCAATGTTAAAGAAGGAATATGACTGAAAGGGGACTTACAGTCCATAAACCTAACTATTATATTTTATATGAAAAGTAATGAAAATGTATGTTGAATAATAATTAAAACACAAACAAATAAATGAAGCCCATCAGGCTGAATTCAGAATGTAATTTAAAAAGGAAATACACTAGAAAACAATCATGGCTGTTTGTAACTAGGAAAACAGTTAACTGCCAAGAACATTCAAATGCAAATTGTATCAATTTCACAAAAAATCTTACTAATCTAAGAACAGTGAATGGACAATAATTGTATATCAGTTATTTCAACACAGAAATATTATTGTAATAATTTAATTCAAGAAAGATATGTTATTTATTAAATGTCAACTAATTAGACTATAGTTAAGGTGTAACAGAATATGACCTTATGAGGTATCATTGTAAACTTTGAAAGGAAATAAAAATAATAGTAATGTCATTTATTATCCCAAAGGAATTATAAGGGAATAAAATCATTAGGAAAATACTTAATAAATTTGAATAAAAATTCAAATATCTCTAACAATGTAAGTAAGGAGTAATTAAACCAGCATTGAATTATTAGTTACTATGACAACGAGTCGTTTGAGGCTTATTTTTCCGTTAAAAATAATAGACGCGGAAGAAACGAAGCGTGGGTACGCCACACAAGAAATTGGACAAACTAAAACTTTAATTTAAACAGTTACAACAAGTCAACTAGTGAACCAAAATGATCCAATATGAAGAGACGTCGATCTATACAGAATTAATGATGACCAGGAGCGAAATTAAATAAACTAATTAAAGAAAAAACCCAGACCAGTTTGAAGAAGATGCTGGAAGCCTACAACCAGCCCAAATTCGAAAAATACACGCCTACCCTGATGATGACCCTTCAACGTGAGACGAACTGATAAGTACTGAATAATTTCTTACTCCCAAAAAACCCTAAATTACTTGAATTATTTTCAAATGATAAAATTTCTCACTATTTAAAAAATAGTATTTTCTTTCAAAGGAGAAGGCACAATTTACTTACAGTAAAAAACATTTGACTAACTTATAGAGATAACCTTATTTGTGAACATAACTATTGTAACAGAAATACGACACTACAGAACAAATTGTACAAACACATTATAAATCCTAAGTACGTATAAGGTATAATAGTGTACTTTCTTTTCATGTAATCAACGTTTATGTCTATTTTCATGATCAAAAGAACTCCAGGTTTTTAAAAACATAGTAATTTTGTTAAAAGTAAATGAACGATAGTGTTTTGAAACAAATTTTGCCAACCTGAGATATTTTGTGTTTCAAGCTCTAAGCCGGAGCATAATATTATAAATTTGTTTATGATTCAATTGTCATGTTTATTAATAATTAAATGTGTATTAAAAAACGCAGTACAGTACATTACTATCTTGTTATTTCATAGGATTTTTTGTAAATATATGTGTGTTAGCGAAGTTTTAAGTCATAGCCAACTAGCGCTTGTCACGAGTGGCCGAGTCGACAACCTGTGTAGCAGCGGGAATAATTCGAACGCCACAGCTGTCCATGCTAATACCACATATTACTTTAAAAATTAAATGTTTTAATTGTTTTAACAAAAACAATTTGGCGCCACCCGGGAATCGTAATCCATATGAATTGACAGGTAGGTTGTACTGGTGACATTGACAACGCTACGGACTCCAGTAGTGACGTCGATTTATGTAACAACCAGTGTGAGGCAAACACACTACATTCACACTAATACACAAAATAAACAAGTGTGAGACATTTTAACAGGTACGACCTCGTTATCCACGTTACATATTGGCTCCCATCGCGGGGCTTAAACAAGGCGGACGTCTTTCTACGTTACATATTGGCGACCAAAAACGTGCAGCTGGTAAAAATAACTAGCGGCGATCATGAATAGACACGGGATGGTTACGAGACGCAAAGGGAAGGAAACACCAAACCAAGAAGGAAACCCAGAAGAAATGGAGGAAGTTGAGGAAGTAGAAGTGGAGGAAACGACTGGAGAATTGTCAGAAGAAAACCCACAGGAGGACCAAATGGAAAATCCTAATCCAACTGAACCGGAAATAGAAGCAGAAGACATGGTGACTGAACAACCAGCCAAACCGACAGAAGAAACGAATTTAAATAGCATGATGAAGTTCATGATGGAACAATTTGGACAAATGAGTCAAAAATTAGAGTCAGACAAGGAAGATAGAAGACAAGACAAGGAAAATTTGAATAGAATATTGGAAAAACTAGACCTAAACAGTGAAGAATTGAAGAAGCAAATGAAGGAGAGTATAGAATTCCTGAATGACAAGATAGAGAGCAACCATGAAGACTTGAAGAGAAGTCAGGAAGCATTGGAAAAGAAGAGCGAGGAGCTGAAGAAACAGATCAAAAATGATCTAGAATTAGTAAATAAAAAGATGGAAAATAATCATGATATTCTCCAACAGAAGATAGAGGAAGCAAGGGAGAAAACCAAGGAGGAATGGGAGCAAAAATTGGTCGAATGTCGAGAGGAGACCAGGCAATCGGTAGCAGAGACCAACGAAGCCTTGTTACAAGTACGGGAAGAAATGAATTATAAAATCATCGATGTCGAAGAAGAAAATAAGTTGAGAGTGACCGAATTCTACCAAGCCCTTAACGAAAGATGCCAGAAGAAGAAACAGGAGGTGGTCAAGGAATTGGAGGAGAGGCACAAAGAGCTACAACTGGATGTAAACAATCGGGTGGAGAAAGTGTACACCGTCATAGATAAAGTCGACGGACTGACCCGAGAAAACCGAGAAAAAATCCAGGGAATCAGTATGCGAGAGAAACAGATGCAGGAAGAATTAGATGCATTAAGAGAAAAACCATATAATCACACACAATTCATAACCAGTGAACCTCGACAAATGATTAATTTTCGTAGCTACAGGAGAAACCCGATAGAATTCCTCAAACGGGTAGAAGAGCTAATAGAGAAGAACAGAGAAACCACATGGTCTAATGTGAGAAGTATGATCGACGAGATGTTTCGTGACACCCATGACAATTGGTGGACGGCCACAAGACCTGAGATAAATGATACTCAAGAGTTCAAGAAACAGTTCAGGGAGAAGTATTGGTCCGAATCAACACAGAATGTGGTCCGCAATGACATCAGTAACGGAAGGTATGAGACACAAGGAGGACACACGTTAACATCGTACTTTCTGGGAAAGGTATGTTTAGCCAGAAATTTGGAACCCAGGATACCGGAAGAGTTGTTGGTGATACAACTGGGTTACCATTACGAAGAGGCCATCCAGAAGGCCAGGCGACAAGGCCAAATTAAAACAATCCAAGGAATGGTTAGCTTACTGGAGGACATGGAGAATGATAACCAATATCGAAGAAACAGGATCACTAACCAAAGGTACAATAAGTGGAATGAAAATAACAATACAACTAATTTCCACGGACCATATAATTATCCACAAAACAATAACAGAAATAACTGGGGCCGCAATAATAATGATAATAATGCAGAACAAATGTTCAATAGAAATACCCAGCAACACCCTCCAAACGATCAGCCTGGTAACAGAGGCCAACAGAACCATCACTCAGGAAATCAAAACAATAATAGAAACAGCCCAAATAATAATTACCGACAGAATGATAATTACCGAGGAAATGGACCTGAACGACGTACCAACGGTCACCCCAATGACCATAATTACTACGGCAACCGGTATCATCCCAATGACCAGTACAACCGGGGACCCGGGGGTAATCAGTATAGAAATGACGACAGACGTCGAGTAAACTTCATCCGGGGACAGAAACAGAATAACCAAAGGAGATATGGCCAGAACTATCGTCCTAACTGTTATTATCAAGTCTCAAATAATAATAATAACCCACCAGCAGAGGATAGGAATGATGAACCACCTCGCAATGAAGATAACCACCGCCAGGAACCCAATACCAACCAAAATAATAGCGGAAATTGGGTAACAGTTCATGAGAATCTGGGTTTTTCAATACGGCATGATACAACAAGTAATGACGAAGGACCCCGGATGGCTCAAGTAAACACCATAACGGCCGAACCCAGCCAAGAACCACCTGATAACCACAGGAATGGAGGTAATAGAGAAGATGATTTAAGTTTTGGAGAGAGGGTATGGCCCCAACATGTGGTAAGGTGGTGATGACATGAACAAAATATTGTCCAGAATAAGTGTGTCTATCAAGCACTTGAAGGAGTAGAGGTGCATAACAACAAAGAGTCGAACAAGAGAAGGAAATAATAAAGGAAAGAAAAGGAGAAGTCAACTTACCAAGAATATAAATAACAAGGACCTGTGTATAGTAATATGAATAGAACAATTATGTATATCATAATAATCCGTATATCATCACAAGAGACAATGGTAATAATACTTACCAAATCAGTAATATCAATACAAGGGAAATCAAAGGAGTTTACAACCAAACTTCAATAAAAAAGTTTTACGAAGAAGAATAAAACCATTGTGAAATGAAACCAATTTCAAAATTCTAAAAAAGATTGTAAGAGCAGCTTACTCAAATATTTAGATGATGTATGCGGAACAATAAAAAGTTTTAATGAAAAAAAAAGAGAGAAAAACAAAGGAAACAGTTACACAAATTCCTTTCAATTTAAATCAGTTTAAAATATAACAAAAGATTGAAATATGAAGTATGAAGTAAAAAGTGAGATAATCAGGAATAAGTTACACACATTCCTATGTAATAAAAATGTAAGAAGCACAAACTTACAATTATAATTAAAAACAAAAAATAGCTAAAAAGGAATACGCTACAAACATTCCTTTAAGGTAAGACCATTAACTTACCAAAGAATTATCAAAAATGATGTTGAATACAGAGTAAAATAAACAAAAATAAAATCAAGTTCAAATTACTGAGATAAATACTTGAAATTATACTGAATCAAAAGTATTATCAGAAAAAATAAATAAAACTTTACCTGGTACAAGGAGAGAGAGAAATTGTATATAAAACCAATATACAGATATGGCTAAAGCAGAATCATGCTAAATGTCTAAAACAATTAAGATGATCACAACAAGCATTGAAAACAAAATAATGAAAAGTGAGATATAATGAAATTAACATATGAATAAAGATAAAATTTCTCAATATAGTATATGAGTAGATGATAGTGTATAGTTAAGGTATAGCGGAAGGAAGAATGAGTAGTAATGATAAAGTGATCTAAAAACAAACCACAAGGTGGACAATCCCAATTATATTATTATTATTATTATTATTAAGTCACAAGTTGACAAAGATTTAAGATTGACTGTTGAAAAGCCCAGCAATCTATATGAACTGAGTAGAGAAGATGTGCCTCTAGTCTCAGAAAATTGAGTAGTAATGGGAGAAACCAGCTACTATATAAAGTTAGGGAAAAAATTTGTGTATGAGGGAATATGCACCAATGGAAATAAATAAAAACAGATCCAAATAAAATGGAGTGAATTAAGTAAGAAGAGAAATGGAGAATGGAGAAACAAACAAGGAAGAGAAGGAAAAAAGTTATCTATAACTGATAATTTCATAAAAAACTATGCTAGTATTTTATTAAAATGATCAATTTTAGAGGAGAGGCATTATGTAACGATACAATTAAGCCAAATCTCGTACCAGTGATAAAAAAGATAATTCTTAATATAAAATTTACTTCATATGAAATAAAATGTGTAAAAAATGATTAAAAGGTAAATACTTTGACAAGACGCACCACGATATTACCCAACCCAAGTGATTGAGCCAAAAACACAGACATAAAAAAGGGAACCACGTAACATACTTATTAGAATGTAAATATTTTGACACGATTGAGCCAACAACCCAGACATAAAGAAGGGAACCACGTAACATACTTATTAAAATATGATAGACAAAACAATGATGGACACAGAATTAAAGAAGAACCAGAAGAAGAGGACAGATCCATACAAATAAACAGCATTTAAACCAGAAGAGAAGAAGAGGAGAACCGAACCGGATTGAAGAAGAAGAAGAGGAAGAATGAAGAGGAGACAGATAAAACCCAAGGGGAAACTAACACACATATATAAAAGGGAAAGATTGTATGTTTAGAGATAGAATACGGTCAATAAACCTTGAATAATTATATATTAATGAAACCAATGTTATTATTAGCATTAATTTAACATATGTATCCAATTTTTAAGACAATACAATTGTAAAACAATGTAGTATAGGAAAGGTACACTAACCCTGTCAGAAAGGTTAGATTCAACCCAAAACACAACTAGCCTAATATTGTTTATAGTAAAAATAATACTAAAACAAAAATAGTGAGAAATGGTAGGAGAAGGTATAGGGGTTACCCATTAAATAACACTAATTACAAAACAGTGAACCAAAGTGAAGTGCTTTAGTGAAGTGTTAATGCCCTAAAAAATAGTGAAAGTGAATGTGAAACATTCAAATTAGAATGCTAAGGAAATAGACACTCTTTAAAACATTGATAAACCACCAATGATTGGAGTGGAAATATAATTAGTTGTATACCTAGAAGTAATTAAAAATAGTATTTAAAATTAATATAAGGGAAGCATGTGACTTATCAGGGAGAAAGCCCAGTACCATAACTTGTGTTAACATGGCATGATAGGATAGAAGTAAAGTTTGTTATTAAAGATTAAAATTATAAAGAATACAACACCCCATGTTGAAAGGGGAATTAACCTTCATAATATTAGAGAAAGTGACAATGTTTATCACCCTAGTTTATAAGACGAGAAAGAAATCAATGTTAGTACTAAGAACAATTTATGACTTATAAAGAATAGTTGATTCAATGTTAAAGAAGGAATATGACTGAAAGGGGACTTACAGTCCATAAACCTAACTATTATATTTTATATGAAAAGTAATGAAAATGTATGTTGAATAATAATTAAAACACAAACAAATAAATGAAGCCCATCAGGCTGAATTCAGAATGTAATTTAAAAAGGAAATACACTAGAAAACAATCATGGCTGTTTGTAACTAGGAAAACAGTTAACTGCCAAGAACATTCAAATGCAAATTGTATCAATTTCACAAAAAATCTTACTAATCTAAGAACAGTGAATGGACAATAATTGTATATCAGTTATTTCAACACAGAAATATTATTGTAATAATTTAATTCAAGAAAGATATGTTATTTATTAAATGTCAACTAATTAGACTATAGTTAAGGTGTAACAGAATATGACCTTATGAGGTATCATTGTAAACTTTGAAAGGAAATAAAAATAATAGTAATGTCATTTATTATCCCAAAGGAATTATAAGGGAATAAAATCATTAGGAAAATACTTAATAAATTTGAATAAAAATTCAAATATCTCTAACAATGTAAGTAAGGAGTAATTAAACCAGCATTGAATTATTAGTTACTATGACAACGAGTCGTTTGAGGCTTATTTTTCCGTTAAAAATAATAGACGCGGAAGAAACGAAGCGTGGGTACGCCACACAAGAAATTGGACAAACTAAAACTTTAATTTAAACAGTTACAACAAGTCAACTAGTGAACCAAAATGATCCAATATGAAGAGACGTCGATCTATACAGAATTAATGATGACCAGGAGCGAAATTAAATAAACTAATTAAAGAAAAAACCCAGACCAGTTTGAAGAAGATGCTGGAAGCCTACAACCAGCCCAAATTCGAAAAATACACGCCTACCCTGATGATGACCCTTCAACGTGAGACGAACTGATAAGTACTGAATAATTTCTTACTCCCAAAAAACCCTAAATTACTTGAATTATTTTCAAATGATAAAATTTCTCACTATTTAAAAAATAGTATTTTCTTTCAAAGGAGAAGGCACAATTTACTTACAGTAAAAAACATTTGACTAACTTATAGAGATAACCTTATTTGTGAACATAACTATTGTAACAGAAATACGACACTACAGAACAAATTGTACAAACACATTATAAATCCTAAGTACGTATAAGGTATAATAGTGTACTTTCTTTTCATGTAATCAACGTTTATGTCTATTTTCATGATCAAAAGAACTCCAGGTTTTTAAAAACATAGTAATTTTGTTAAAAGTAAATGAACGATAGTGTTTTGAAACAAATTTTGCCAACCTGAGATATTTTGTGTTTCAAGCTCTAAGCCGGAGCATAATATTATAAATTTGTTTATGATTCAATTGTCATGTTTATTAATAATTAAATGTGTATTAAAAAACGCAGTACAGTACATTACTATCTTGTTATTTCATAGGATTTTTTGTAAATATATGTGTGTTAGCGAAGTTTTAAGTCATAGCCAACTAGCGCTTGTCACGAGTGGCCGAGTCGACAACCTGTGTAGCAGCGGGAATAATTCGAACGCCACAGCTGTCCATGCTAATACCACATATTACTTTAAAAATTAAATGTTTTAATTGTTTTAACAAAAACAATTTGGCGCCACCCGGGAATCGTAATCCATATGAATTGACAGGTAGGTTGTACTGGTGACATTGACAACGCTACGGACTCCAGTAGTGACGTCGATTTATGTAACAACCAGTGTGAGGCAAACACACTACATTCACACTAATACACAAAATAAACAAGTGTGAGACATTTTAACAGGTACGACCTCGTTATCCACGTTACATATTGGCTCCCATCGCGGGGCTTAAACAAGGCGGACGTCTTTCTACGTTACATATTGGCGACCAAAAACGTGCAGCTGGTAAAAATAACTAGCGGCGATCATGAATAGACACGGGATGGTTACGAGACGCAAAGGGAAGGAAACACCAAACCAAGAAGGAAACCCAGAAGAAATGGAGGAAGTTGAGGAAGTAGAAGTGGAGGAAACGACTGGAGAATTGTCAGAAGAAAACCCACAGGAGGACCAAATGGAAAATCCTAATCCAACTGAACCGGAAATAGAAGCAGAAGACATGGTGACTGAACAACCAGCCAAACCGACAGAAGAAACGAATTTAAATAGCATGATGAAGTTCATGATGGAACAATTTGGACAAATGAGTCAAAAATTAGAGTCAGACAAGGAAGATAGAAGACAAGACAAGGAAAATTTGAATAGAATATTGGAAAAACTAGACCTAAACAGTGAAGAATTGAAGAAGCAAATGAAGGAGAGTATAGAATTCCTGAATGACAAGATAGAGAGCAACCATGAAGACTTGAAGAGAAGTCAGGAAGCATTGGAAAAGAAGAGCGAGGAGCTGAAGAAACAGATCAAAAATGATCTAGAATTAGTAAATAAAAAGATGGAAAATAATCATGATATTCTCCAACAGAAGATAGAGGAAGCAAGGGAGAAAACCAAGGAGGAATGGGAGCAAAAATTGGTCGAATGTCGAGAGGAGACCAGGCAATCGGTAGCAGAGACCAACGAAGCCTTGTTACAAGTACGGGAAGAAATGAATTATAAAATCATCGATGTCGAAGAAGAAAATAAGTTGAGAGTGACCGAATTCTACCAAGCCCTTAACGAAAGATGCCAGAAGAAGAAACAGGAGGTGGTCAAGGAATTGGAGGAGAGGCACAAAGAGCTACAACTGGATGTAAACAATCGGGTGGAGAAAGTGTACACCGTCATAGATAAAGTCGACGGACTGACCCGAGAAAAAATCCAGGGAATCAGTATGCGAGAGAAACAGATGCAGGAAGAATTAGATGCATTAAGAGAAAAACCATATAATCACACACAATTCATAACCAGTGAACCTCGACAAATGATTAATTTTCGTAGCTACAGGAGAAACCCGATAGAATTCCTCAAACGGGTAGAAGAGCTAATAGAGAAGAACAGAGAAACCACATGGTCTAATGTGAGAAGTATGATCGACGAGATGTTTCGTGACACCCATGACAATTGGTGGACGGCCACAAGACCTGAGATAAATGATACTCAAGAGTTCAAGAAACAGTTCAGGGAGAAGTATTGGTCCGAATCAACACAGAATGTGGTCCGCAATGACATCAGTAACGGAAGGTACGAGACACAAGGAGGACACACGTTAACATCGTACTTTCTGGGAAAGGTATGTTTAGCCAGAAATTTGGAACCCAGGATACCGGAAGAGTTGTTGGTGATACAACTGGGTTACCATTACGAAGAGGCCATCCAGAAGGCCAGGCGACAAGGCCAAATTAAAACAATCCAAGGAATGGTTAGCTTACTGGAGGACATGGAGAATGATAACCAATATCGAAGAAACAGGATCACTAACCAAAGGTACAATAAGTGGAATGAAAATAACAATACAACTAATTTCCACGGACCATATAATTATCCACAAAACAATAACAGAAATAACTGGGGCCGCAATAATAATGATAATAATGCAGAACAAATGTTCAATAGAAATACCCAGCAACACCCTCCAAACGATCAGCCTGGTAACAGAGGCCAACAGAACCATCACTCAGGAAATCAAAACAATAATAGAAACAGCCCAAATAATAATTACCGACAGAATGATAATTACCGAGGAAATGGACCTGAACGACGTACCAACGGTCACCCCAATGACCATAATTACTACGGCAACCGGTATCATCCCAATGACCAGTACAACCGGGGACCCGGGGGTAATCAGTATAGAAATGACGACAGACGTCGAGTAAACTTCATCCGGGGACAGAAACAGAATAACCAAAGGAGATATGGCCAGAACTATCGTCCTAACTGTTATTATCAAGTCTCAAATAATAATAATAACCCACCAGCAGAGGATAGGAATGATGAACCACCTCGCAATGAAGATAACCACCGCCAGGAACCCAATACCAACCAAAATAATAGCGGAAATTGGGTAACAGTTCATGAGAATCTGGGTTTTTCAATACGGCATGATACAACAAGTAATGACGAAGGACCCCGGATGGCTCAAGTAAACACCATAACGGCCGAACCCAGCCAAGAACCACCTGATAACCACAGGAATGGAGGTAATAGAGAAGATGATTTAAGTTTTGGAGAGAGGGTATGGCCCCAACATGTGGTAAGGTGGTGATGACATGAACAAAATATTGTCCAGAATAAGTGTGTCTATCAAGCACTTGAAGGAGTAGAGGTGCATAACAACAAAGAGTCGAACAAGAGAAGGAAATAATAAAGGAAAGAAAAGGAGAAGTCAACTTACCAAGAATATAAATAACAAGGACCTGTGTATAGTAATATGAATAGAACAATTATGTATATCATAATAATCCGTATATCATCACAAGAGACAATGGTAATAATACTTACCAAATCAGTAATATCAATACAAGGGAAATCAAAGGAGTTTACAACCAAACTTCAATAAAAAAGTTTTACGAAGAAGAATAAAACCATTGTGAAATGAAACCAATTTCAAAATTCTAAAAAAGATTGTAAGAGCAGCTTACTCAAATATTTAGATGATGTATGCGGAACAATAAAAAGTTTTAATGAAAAAAAAAAGAGAGAAAAACAAAGGAAACAGTTACACAAATTCCTTTCAATTTAAATCAGTTTAAAATATAACAAAAGATTGAAATATGAAGTATGAAGTAAAAAGTGAGATAATCAGGAATAAGTTACACACATTCCTATGTAATAAAAATGTAAGAAGCACAAACTTACAATTATAATTAAAAACAAAAAATAGCTAAAAAGGAATACGCTACAAACATTCCTTTAAGGTAAGACCATTAACTTACCAAAGAATTATCAAAAATGATGTTGAATACAGAGTAAAATAAACAAAAATAAAATCAAGTTCAAATTACTGAGATAAATACTTGAAATTATACTGAATCAAAAGTATTATCAGAAAAAATAAATAAAACTTTACCTGGTACAAGGAGAGAGAGAAATTGTATATAAAACCAATATACAGATATGGCTAAAGCAGAATCATGCTAAATGTCTAAAACAATTAAGATGATCACAACAAGCATTGAAAACAAAATAATGAAAAGTGAGATATAATGAAATTAACATATGAATAAAGATAAAATTTCTCAATATAGTATATGAGTAGATGATAGTGTATAGTTAAGGTATAGCGGAAGGAAGAATGAGTAGTAATGATAAAGTGATCTAAAAACAAACCACAAGGTGGACAATCCCAATTATATTATTATATTATTATTATTATTATTATTATTAAGTCACAAGTTGACAAAGATTTAAGATTGACTGTTGAAAAGCCCAGCAATCTATATGAACTGAGTAGAGAAGATGTGCCTCTAGTCTCAGAAAATTGAGTAGTAATGGGAGAAACCAGCTACTATATAAAGTTAGGGAAAAAATTTGTGTATGAGGGAATATGCACCAATGGAAATAAATAAAAACAGATCCAAATAAAATGGAGTGAATTAAGTAAGAAGAGAAATGGAGAATGGAGAAACAAACAAGGAAGAGAAGGAAAAAAGTTATCTATAACTGATAATTTCATAAAAAACTATGCTAGTATTTTATTAAAATGATCAATTTTAGAGGAGAGGCATTATGTAACGATACAATTAAGCCAAATCTCGTACCAGTGATAAAAAAGATAATTCTTAATATAAAATTTACTTCATATGAAATAAAATGTGTAAAAAATGATTAAAAGGTAAATACTTTGACAAGACGCACCACGATATTACCCAACCCAAGTGATTGAGCCAAAAACACAGACATAAAAAAGGGAACCACGTAACATACTTATTAGAATGTAAATATTTTGACACGATTGAGCCAACAACCCAGACATAAAGAAGGGAACCACGTAACATACTTATTAAAATATGATAGACAAAACAATGATGGACACAGAATTAAAGAAGAACCAGAAGAAGAGGACAGATCCATACAAATAAACAGCATTTAAACCAGAAGAGAAGAAGAGGAGAACCGAACCGGATTGAAGAAGAAGAAGAAGAGGAAGAATGAAGAGGAGACAGATAAAACCCAAGGGGAAACTAACACACATATATAAAAGGGAAAGATTGTATGTTTAGAGATAGAATACGGTCAATAAACCTTGAATAATTATATATTAATGAAACCAATGTTATTATTAGCATTAATTTAACATATGTATCCAATTTTTAAGACAATACAATTGTAAAACAATGTAGTATAGGAAAGGTACACTAACCCTGTCAGAAAGGTTAGATTCAACCCAAAACACAACTAGCCTAATATTGTTTATAGTAAAAATAATACTAAAACAAAAATAGTGAGAAATGGTAGGAGAAGGTATAGGGGTTACCCATTAAATAACACTAATTACAAAACAGTGAACCAAAGTGAAGTGCTTTAGTGAAGTGTTAATGCCCTAAAAAATAGTGAAAGTGAATGTGAAACATTCAAATTAGAATGCTAAGGAAATAGACACTCTTTAAAACATTGATAAACCACCAATGATTGGAGTGGAAATATAATTAGTTGTATACCTAGAAGTAATTAAAAATAGTATTTAAAATTAATATAAGGGAAGCATGTGACTTATCAGGGAGAAAGCCCAGTACCATAACTTGTGTTAACATGGCATGATAGGATAGAAGTAAAGTTTGTTATTAAAGATTAAAATTATAAAGAATACAACACCCCATGTTGAAAGGGGAATTAACCTTCATAATATTAGAGAAAGTGACAATGTTTATCACCCTAGTTTATAAGACGAGAAAGAAATCAATGTTAGTACTAAGAACAATTTATGACTTATAAAGAATAGTTGATTCAATGTTAAAGAAGGAATATGACTGAAAGGGGACTTACAGTCCATAAACCTAACTATTATATTTTATATGAAAAGTAATGAAAATGTATGTTGAATAATAATTAAAACACAAACAAATAAATGAAGCCCATCAGGCTGAATTCAGAATGTAATTTAAAAAGGAAATACACTAGAAAACAATCATGGCTGTTTGTAACTAGGAAAACAGTTAACTGCCAAGAACATTCAAATGCAAATTGTATCAATTTCACAAAAAATCTTACTAATCTAAGAACAGTGAATGGACAATAATTGTATATCAGTTATTTCAACACAGAAATATTATTGTAATAATTTAATTCAAGAAAGATATGTTATTTATTAAATGTCAACTAATTAGACTATAGTTAAGGTGTAACAGAATATGACCTTATGAGGTATCATTGTAAACTTTGAAAGGAAATAAAAATAATAGTAATGTCATTTATTATCCCAAAGGAATTATAAGGGAATAAAATCATTAGGAAAATACTTAATAAATTTGAATAAAAATTCAAATATCTCTAACAATGTAAGTAAGGAGTAATTAAACCAGCATTGAATTATTAGTTACTATGACAACGAGTCGTTTGAGGCTTATTTTTCCGTTAAAAATAATAGACGCGGAAGAAACGAAGCGTGGGTACGCCACACAAGAAATTGGACAAACTAAAACTTTAATTTAAACAGTTACAACAAGTCAACTAGTGAACCAAAATGATCCAATATGAAGAGACGTCGATCTATACAGAATTAATGATGACCAGGAGCGAAATTAAATAAACTAATTAAAGAAAAAACCCAGACCAGTTTGAAGAAGATGCTGGAAGCCTACAACCAGCCCAAATTCGAAAAATACACGCCTACCCTGATGATGACCCTTCAACGTGAGACGAACTGATAAGTACTGAATAATTTCTTACTCCCAAAAAACCCTAAATTACTTGAATTATTTTCAAATGATAAAATTTCTCACTATTTAAAAAATAGTATTTTCTTTCAAAGGAGAAGGCACAATTTACTTACAGTAAAAAACATTTGACTAACTTATAGAGATAACCTTATTTGTGAACATAACTATTGTAACAGAAATACGACACTACAGAACAAATTGTACAAACACATTATAAATCCTAAGTACGTATAAGGTATAATAGTGTACTTTCTTTTCATGTAATCAACGTTTATGTCTATTTTCATGATCAAAAGAACTCCAGGTTTTTAAAAACATAGTAATTTTGTTAAAAGTAAATGAACGATAGTGTTTTGAAACAAATTTTGCCAACCTGAGATATTTTGTGTTTCAAGCTCTAAGCCGGAGCATAATATTATAAATTTGTTTATGATTCAATTGTCATGTTTATTAATAATTAAATGTGTATTAAAAAACGCAGTACAGTACATTACTATCTTGTTATTTCATAGGATTTTTTGTAAATATATGTGTGTTAGCGAAGTTTTAAGTCATAGCCAACTAGCGCTTGTCACGAGTGGCCGAGTCGACAACCTGTGTAGCAGCGGGAATAATTCGAACGCCACAGCTGTCCATGCTAATACCACATATTACTTTAAAAATTAAATGTTTTAATTGTTTTAACAAAAACAATTTGGCGCCACCCGGGAATCGTAATCCATATGAATTGACAGGTAGGTTGTACTGGTGACATTGACAACGCTACGGACTCCAGTAGTGACGTCGATTTATGTAACAACCAGTGTGAGGCAAACACACTACATTCACACTAATACACAAAATAAACAAGTGTGAGACATTTTAACAGGTACGACCTCGTTATCCACGTTACATATTGGCTCCCATCGCGGGGCTTAAACAAGGCGGACGTCTTTCTACGTTACATATTGGCGACCAAAAACGTGCAGCTGGTAAAAATAACTAGCGGCGATCATGAATAGACACGGGATGGTTACGAGACGCAAAGGGAAGGAAACACCAAACCAAGAAGGAAACCCAGAAGAAATGGAGGAAGTTGAGGAAGTAGAAGTGGAGGAAACGACTGGAGAATTGTCAGAAGAAAACCCACAGGAGGACCAAATGGAAAATCCTAATCCAACTGAACCGGAAATAGAAGCAGAAGACATGGTGACTGAACAACCAGCCAAACCGACAGAAGAAACGAATTTAAATAGCATGATGAAGTTCATGATGGAACAATTTGGACAAATGAGTCAAAAATTAGAGTCAGACAAGGAAGATAGAAGACAAGACAAGGAAAATTTGAATAGAATATTGGAAAAACTAGACCTAAACAGTGAAGAATTGAAGAAGCAAATGAAGGAGAGTATAGAATTCCTGAATGACAAGATAGAGAGCAACCATGAAGACTTGAAGAGAAGTCAGGAAGCATTGGAAAAGAAGAGCGAGGAGCTGAAGAAACAGATCAAAAATGATCTAGAATTAGTAAATAAAAAGATGGAAAATAATCATGATATTCTCCAACAGAAGATAGAGGAAGCAAGGGAGAAAACCAAGGAGGAATGGGAGCAAAAATTGGTCGAATGTCGAGAGGAGACCAGGCAATCGGTAGCAGAGACCAACGAAGCCTTGTTACAAGTACGGGAAGAAATGAATTATAAAATCATCGATGTCGAAGAAGAAAATAAGTTGAGAGTGACCGAATTCTACCAAGCCCTTAACGAAAGATGCCAGAAGAAGAAACAGGAGGTGGTCAAGGAATTGGAGGAGAGGCACAAAGAGCTACAACTGGATGTAAACAATCGGGTGGAGAAAGTGTACACCGTCATAGATAAAGTCGACGGACTGACCCGAGAAAACCGAGAAAAAATCCAGGGAATCAGTATGCGAGAGAAACAGATGCAGGAAGAATTAGATGCATTAAGAGAAAAACCATATAATCACACACAATTCATAACCAGTGAACCTCGACAAATGATTAATTTTCGTAGCTACAGGAGAAACCCGATAGAATTCCTCAAACGGGTAGAAGAGCTAATAGAGAAGAACAGAGAAACCACATGGTCTAATGTGAGAAGTATGATCGACGAGATGTTTCGTGACACCCATGACAATTGGTGGACGGCCACAAGACCTGAGATAAATGATACTCAAGAGTTCAAGAAACAGTTCAGGGAGAAGTATTGGTCCGAATCAACACAGAATGTGGTCCGCAATGACATCAGTAACGGAAGGTACGAGACACAAGGAGGACACACGTTAACATCGTACTTTCTGGGAAAGGTATGTTTAGCCAGAAATTTGGAACCCAGGATACCGGAAGAGTTGTTGGTGATACAACTGGGTTACCATTACGAAGAGGCCATCCAGAAGGCCAGGCGACAAGGCCAAATTAAAACAATCCAAGGAATGGTTAGCTTACTGGAGGACATGGAGAATGATAACCAATATCGAAGAAACAGGATCACTAACCAAAGGTACAATAAGTGGAATGAAAATAACAATACAACTAATTTCCACGGACCATATAATTATCCACAAAACAATAACAGAAATAACTGGGGCCGCAATAATAATGATAATAATGCAGAACAAATGTTCAATAGAAATACCCAGCAACACCCTCCAAACGATCAGCCTGGTAACAGAGGCCAACAGAACCATCACTCAGGAAATCAAAACAATAATAGAAACAGCCCAAATAATAATTACCGACAGAATGATAATTACCGAGGAAATGGACCTGAACGACGTACCAACGGTCACCCCAATGACCATAATTACTACGGCAACCGGTATCATCCCAATGACCAGTACAACCGGGGACCCGGGGGTAATCAGTATAGAAATGACGACAGACGTCGAGTAAACTTCATCCGGGGACAGAAACAGAATAACCAAAGGAGATATGGCCAGAACTATCGTCCTAACTGTTATTATCAAGTCTCAAATAATAATAATAACCCACCAGCAGAGGATAGGAATGATGAACCACCTCGCAATGAAGATAACCACCGCCAGGAACCCAATACCAACCAAAATAATAGCGGAAATTGGGTAACAGTTCATGAGAATCTGGGTTTTTCAATACGGCATGATACAACAAGTAATGACGAAGGACCCCGGATGGCTCAAGTAAACACCATAACGGCCGAACCCAGCCAAGAACCACCTGATAACCACAGGAATGGAGGTAATAGAGAAGATGATTTAAGTTTTGGAGAGAGGGTATGGCCCCAACATGTGGTAAGGTGGTGAT
The DNA here is from genome assembly GCA_034769895.1 of Magicicada septendecula. Taxonomy (NCBI): domain Eukaryota; kingdom Metazoa; phylum Arthropoda; class Insecta; order Hemiptera; family Cicadidae; genus Magicicada; species Magicicada septendecula. Next base: position 638,416,473 of record CM068368.1, on the reverse strand, counting down.
GACATGAACAAAATATTGTCCAGAATAAGTGTGTCTATCAAGCACTTGAAGGAGTAGAGGTGCATAACAACAAAGAGTCGAACAAGAGAAGGAAATAATAAAGGAAAGAAAAGGAGAAGTCAACTTACCAAGAATATAAATAACAAGGACCTGTGTATAGTAATATGAATAGAACAATTATGTATATCATAATAATCCGTATATCATCACAAGAGACAATGGTAATAATACTTACCAAATCAGTAATATCAATACAAGGGAAATCAAAGGAGTTTACAACCAAACTTCAATAAAAAAGTTTTACGAAGAAGAATAAAACCATTGTGAAATGAAACCAATTTCAAAATTCTAAAAAAGATTGTAAGAGCAGCTTACTCAAATATTTAGATGATGTATGCGGAACAATAAAAAGTTTTAATGAAAAAAAAAAGAGAGAAAAACAAAGGAAACAGTTACACAAATTCCTTTCAATTTAAATCAGTTTAAAATATAACAAAAGATTGAAATATGAAGTATGAAGTAAAAAGTGAGATAATCAGGAATAAGTTACACACATTCCTATGTAATAAAAATGTAAGAAGCACAAACTTACAATTATAATTAAAAACAAAAAATAGCTAAAAAGGAATACGCTACAAACATTCCTTTAAGGTAAGACCATTAACTTACCAAAGAATTATCAAAAATGATGTTGAATACAGAGTAAAATAAACAAAAATAAAATCAAGTTCAAATTACTGAGATAAATACTTGAAATTATACTGAATCAAAAGTATTATCAGAAAAAATAAATAAAACTTTACCTGGTACAAGGAGAGAGAGAAATTGTATATAAAACCAATATACAGATATGGCTAAAGCAGAATCATGCTAAATGTCTAAAACAATTAAGATGATCACAACAAGCATTGAAAACAAAATAATGAAAAGTGAGATATAATGAAATTAACATATGAATAAAGATAAAATTTCTCAATATAGTATATGAGTAGATGATAGTGTATAGTTAAGGTATAGCGGAAGGAAGAATGAGTAGTAATGATAAAGTGATCTAAAAACAAACCACAAGGTGGACAATCCCAATTATATTATTATATTATTATTATTATTATTATTAAGTCACAAGTTGATAAAGATTTAAGATTGACTGTTGAAAAGCCCAGCAATCTATATGAACTGAGTAGAGAAGATGTGCCTCTAGTCTCAGAAAATTGAGTAGTAATGGGAGAAACCAGCTACTATATAAAGTTAGGGAAAAAATTTGTGTATGAGGGAATATGCACCAATGGAAATAAATAAAAACAGATCCAAATAAAATGGAGTGAATTAAGTAAGAAGAGAAATGGAGAATGGAGAAACAAACAAGGAAGAGAAGGAAAAAAGTTATCTATAACTGATAATTTCATAAAAAACTATGCTAGTATTTTATTAAAATGATCAATTTTAGAGGAGAGGCATTATGTAACGATACAATTAAGCCAAATCTCGTACCAGTGATAAAAAAGATAATTCTTAATATAAAATTTACTTCATATGAAATAAAATGTGTAAAAAATGATTAAAAGGTAAATACTTTGACAAGACGCACCACGATATTACCCAACCCAAGTGATTGAGCCAAAAACACAGACATAAAAAAGGGAACCACGTAACATACTTATTAGAATGTAAATATTTTGACACGATTGAGCCAACAACCCAGACATAAAGAAGGGAACCACGTAACATACTTATTAAAATATGATAGACAAAACAATGATGGACACAGAATTAAAGAAGAACCAGAAGAAGAGGACAGATCCATACAAATAAACAGCATTTAAACCAGAAGAGAAGAAGAGGAGAACCGAACCGGATTGAAGAAGAAGAAGAGGAAGAATGAAGAGGAGACAGATAAAACCCAAGGGGAAACTAACACACATATATAAAAGGGAAAGATTGTATGTTTAGAGATAGAATACGGTCAATAAACCTTGAATAATTATATATTAATGATACCAATGTTATTATTAGCATTAATTTAACATATGTATCCAATTTTTAAGACAATACAATTGTAAAACAATGTAGTATAGGAAAGGTACACTAACCCTGTCAGAAAGGTTAGATTCAACCCAAAACACAACTAGCCTAATATTGTTTATAGTAAAAATAATACTAAAACAAAAATAGTGAGAAATGGTAGGAGAAGGTATAGGGGTTACCCATTAAATAACACTAATTACAAAACAGTGAACCAAAGTGAAGTGCTTTAGTGAAGTGTTAATGCCCTAAAAAATAGTGAAAGTGAATGTGAAACATTCAAATTAGAATGCTAAGGAAATAGACACTCTTTAAAACATTGATAAACCACCAATGATTGGAGTGGAAATATAATTAGTTGTATACCTAGAAGTAATTAAAAATAGTATTTAAAATTAATATAAGGGAAGCATGTGACTTATCAGGGAGAAAGCCCAGTACCATAACTTGTGTTAACATGGCATGATAGGATAGAAGTAAAGTTTGTTATTAAAGATTAAAATTATAAAGAATACAACACCCCATGTTGAAAGGGGAATTAACCTTCATAATATTAGAGAAAGTGACAATGTTTATCACCCTAGTTTATAAGACGAGAAAGAAATCAATGTTAGTACTAAGAACAATTTATGACTTATAAAGAATAGTTGATTCAATGTTAAAGAAGGAATATGACTGAAAGGGGACTTACAGTCCATAAACCTAACTATTATATTTTATATGAAAAGTAATGAAAATGTATGTTGAATAATAATTAAAACACAAACAAATAAATGAAGCCCATCAGGCTGAATTCAGAATGTAATTTAAAAAGGAAATACACTAGAAAACAATCATGGCTGTTTGTAACTAGGAAAACAGTTAACTGCCAAGAACATTCAAATGCAAATTGTATCAATTTCACAAAAAATCTTACTAATCTAAGAACAGTGAATGGACAATAATTGTATATCAGTTATTTCAACACAGAAATATTATTGTAATAATTTAATTCAAGAAAGATATGTTATTTATTAAATGTCAACTAATTAGACTATAGTTAAGGTGTAACAGAATATGACCTTATGAGGTATCATTGTAAACTTTGAAAGGAAATAAAAATAATAGTAATGTCATTTATTATCCCAAAGGAATTATAAGGGAATAAAATCATTAGGAAAATACTTAATAAATTTGAATAAAAATTCAAATATCTCTAACAATGTAAGTAAGGAGTAATTAAACCAGCATTGAATTATTAGTTACTATGACAACGAGTCGTTTGAGGCTTATTTTTCCGTTAAAAATAATAGACGCGGAAGAAACGAAGCGTGGGTACGCCACACAAGAAATTGGACAAACTAAAACTTTAATTTAAACAGTTACAACAAGTCAACTAGTGAACCAAAATGATCCAATATGAAGAGACGTCGATCTATACAGAATTAATGATGACCAGGAGCGAAATTAAATAAACTAATTAAAGAAAAAACCCAGACCAGTTTGAAGAAGATGCTGGAAGCCTACAACCAGCCCAAATTCGAAAAATACACGCCTACCCTGATGATGACCCTTCAACGTGAGACGAACTGATAAGTACTGAATAATTTCTTACTCCCAAAAAACCCTAAATTACTTGAATTATTTTCAAATGATAAAATTTCTCACTATTTAAAAAATAGTATTTTCTTTCAAAGGAGAAGGCACAATTTACTTACAGTAAAAAACATTTGACTAACTTATAGAGATAACCTTATTTGTGAACATAACTATTGTAACAGAAATACGACACTACAGAACAAATTGTACAAACACATTATAAATCCTAAGTACGTATAAGGTATAATAGTGTACTTTCTTTTCATGTAATCAACGTTTATGTCTATTTTCATGATCAAAAGAACTCCAGGTTTTTAAAAACATAGTAATTTTGTTAAAAGTAAATGAACGATAGTGTTTTGAAACCAATTTTGCCAACCTGAGATATTTTGTGTTTCAAGCTCTAAGCCGGAGCATAATATTATAAATTTGTTTATGATTCAATTGTCATGTTTATTAATAATTAAATGTGTATTAAAAAACGCAGTACAGTACATTACTATCTTGTTATTTCATAGGATTTTTTGTAAATATATGTGTGTTAGCGAAGTTTTAAGTCATAGCCAACTAGCGCTTGTCACGAGTGGCCGAGTCGACAACCTGTGTAGCAGCGGGAATAATTCGAACGCCACAGCTGTCCATGCTAATACCACATATTACTTTAAAAATTAAATGTTTTAATTGTTTTAACAAAAACAATTTGGCGCCACCCGGGAATCGTAATCCATATGAATTGACAGGTAGGTTGTACTGGTGACATTGACAACGCTACGGACTCCAGTAGTGACGTCGATTTATGTAACAACCAGTGTGAGGCAAACACACTACATTCACACTAATACAAAAAATAAACAAGTGTGAGACATTTTAACAGGTACGACCCATAGTAATTGTTACAAAGGTCATGGTTCATTGTTTTGTGTCACTATGCTAGACATTTCTAATGTATTGGCTTTTGAGTACTGACCATTTTAATAATAATTATGGCTTGTTGTCATGTCCAGTATAGACTTGATATGTTTTCTGAATGATGGCTGTCTGGTTAGTGGTGGGACATGTTTGTATTATGTTAACTTATTTGTTCTTCCAGCTCTTGCTTACACTATATAACTTCCAGCCATTAGATTTTCTTATACACTACCTAATTTTTTAATTCTCTACCTCTTATTAATCTTCCTCACTGAGGATGTTTTCAAATGATTTTAGCTTGTTATAATTATGGATTAATATTAGTTTCTAAATTCTATACATCTAAGATTGCTCACCTTTTCATTATCACACAGACACTTCAGCTGCAGAGATTTCCTCTTGTGTAACGGCTATAAATTATATTAGTATAAAATGAGAATAGTTTCCAAAACTTCAACGAAAGTAGTAACTTTTTAAAACAACTTTCTATAAATTTGTGGTGCTTTCTCCTAAAACAAGTTAAACTTGCTCATTTTTGAAATTTGCCATGTTCAATTTAAGCCTATGATATACACTCATAAAAACAGTTTATCTTGACCTAAGTTGTTTACTGTTTCTCATGTAATATTATATCACAGTTCAGCAATTCTTGTTCCAGTATATTTTTCCAGTCATTAATGTGTTTTACAGGTCAAAGAAAGTAATCAGTACCGTAATTTGTTTAGGAGCAGAAAAAATAACATTTTTCTTTCTGTGAAAGTTTAATTATATCAACAAGGTCAGAAGAAGATTATAAGATTATCAACATGTATCTTATAAGATTACATTATAAATAGGTTATAATGTAACCTACATTTCTCAACAAGCCTAGTTCTCAAGCTTAAATTAATTTCTACTGATATTACAAATATAGTTGAAAGTATAAAAATAATAATTTAAATACTTCTGTATTTAGAAACACAAAATATTTCTCTAAAATAGCTGCAGTTGGTACATACCCACAATTTCTAAATGTAATTTTAACAAAAACCAAATTGTACACATATGTTGCAATATATTGTTTGATATAATTGTCAAATGTTATGCACACGAGTTAGAGTAAGAGTCATATAGGCCATTAACCTGTAGTATAAAAAGCACTAGAAATGTTGCAGCTATAAAAAATAGGTGATTGGGCACAGAAAACTAATGCTGTATATTCATTTTCATATAATTTTAAAAGTAAAGCAACTGCATTAATAAACTGAATGTCTGTCCTGGGCAACAAACTGGCCACGATATGCATGCCCACACCTTTACAATTATGTTGATAATAAATAATTTAAAACTCTGCTTATAACTAAATGTGTATGCACAAGCATCACACACACACACATTTTACACATATATGGTATGTTTTTGTCCTTGATCATACTTCTATATTTATACTGTACTGGTTTTGTAACCAATGAACTATATTTGACTATTTATACTGTAGTGTGTACTTTAAACTGTACATGGAAGTGGTGATAAACAAATGACTAGGGAGTCTTAATTTTGAAGAAATATTGCAATTTGTGTATTTCCAATTACATAAGCTCCAAGTCATAACAACTTACAAGAAACAGACAGTTGAATGATTCCAGATTCCAGACAGTTGAATCACGACAGACAGTTCACACGTAAAAACAAATATTTATTTATTTATATAGTTTATTTTTTTATTTGTATTTACAGAGTTTATATGTAATACTTACATGTAACATATATTCTGTTTGGTCAAGTTTATTGATTTCAGTTACTTTGAAAAGAGACCCAGTATTATATACTTAACTAAAAATGAACTTTTTTCGTGTGAAAACTTACTATTTTATTGCATGCGTTTCGGCTTAGTATCCGCCTTCTTCAGCTTTGGTAACAGACTGCCAGCATTTTGTAACGGTTGTGTGGAAGGTGAAGTGGGGGTGGTGTGTGGAGGAAGGTGATTGGCGCGGGGATTCAACTTACTGTTAATTAGAGTAAGTTGAATCCCCGCACCAATCACCTTCCTCCACACACCACCCCCACTTCACCTTCCACACAGCCGTTACAAAATGCTGGCAGTCTGTTACCAAAGCTGAAGAAGGCGGATACTAAGCCGAAACGCGTCCAATAAAATAGTAAGTTTTCACACGAAAAAAGTTCATTTTTAGTTAAGTGTTAGTGCTGTGAAAGAAGAGATGAATAATCAAGACAAGTATTATATAATTTCAGCATTTTCTTATCAATATGAAATAATATCTTATAATGTTTGTACAGATATTGAGAAATTCCAATTGTTTATTACAAATTGCTGAGGTACTTTTAACCATGACTACGTTATCTTGGTACTTCAAGAATGGGGTGAAATAAAATTTGTTTAATCCATATATTTTGTATGTAGACACATATGCATGTTTATAAAATACTATTATAAATGTAATACACAAACATTAAAAATTAAGCTGCCATAAACCTTCAGAGTTAAATATAAATAAATAACATGACAAAAATTAGGTCACAAGTCTTTATACAAATGAAAAATTAGGTACAGCTCCACACCAGTTTCCAATGAATTTCAGAACATCAGAGATTGCAGTATTTGCTGGGTCCATTTTTGCAGCCATTGTCAGCTTGTTCCAGTCTTCTTTGTTTGCTGCGCAGCCAGGTCGTTTAAACTGTACAGCAGCAGTAGTGGCACCTGGTCCTAGTCCCAGTACAGGATAACCAGTTACAACACATGCTGGGTAGGGTACACTACCAGGTTCAGGTCCAACCAATGCAGATGGGTACAACTGTCTTTCGTCTAATGGTAGTACCTTAAAAACAGAGATGTTAAAGTCAACTTGAATAGCTTTTATTTTTTAAATATTTATAATTGCAAAGTTACATGAAAAATAAAGTTTTAATAAACATTTTTTACTGAAAATATAATTACTAGGAGCATAACATTTATTCATATTCCTTCATATATTAACAAGTAATTAATTAACAAGGATTCTTAAAAGTATAAACAATGAAACAAGAACAAATGTAATTTTTTAAATTAAAAAAGTAGATCTGCAATAGTACATTAAATTTAATTCATGAAGTAAGGATTTGTGTCTTGAGAAAGAGGATTGCAGTTTAAAGCCCATATGTGTAAAATCTCCACTAAAACAAATCTTAACTTAATATGTATCATAATAGTGCACTGATATTCCTCACTATTGTTTTTCAATAAGCTATTTGTTTAATTTTTTACAGGTTTAAGCCAAGATGTTAACATACATGTTATTTAAACTCATTTTAATAAATGTGTCACATTTTACATCATTTATGACAAATATATAAATATATAGTAAACATGGCCTTTCTGATACAAACACACATCGTAGACCCCTCTTTTATGAGACTTTTTTTTCAAACTGGTCACTTTCAAGAAAATAAGTTGTTTAAAACTGTACCTGATCAATATTTTGGTCCATGGATACAGCAAGAACCCATTCTTTCACTTGTTCATGTTGCTGTGGTTCTAGGTATGGAGATGTTGGTAATGGTATCTCTTGAGGGAAGTCGGTAGCAGAAAAATCAGAATAATCAATAGAATCAATGTTACCTTCTTCAATAGCTTCGACAATGTCCAGGTAATGGTTCAGAAACACAAATGCTTCACTGTTCCTTTCCACATTCTGCATAGTGTAATAAAAATATCTCAATTATGATACATTTATAACAGGTTTTAATTCAATTAATTTAAGAGGTAAACATTCAGACCTTCAACTGCTCAGAATTTTTCTATAAACATATTTATTTATGAAATGTGATGAACTTTACCACATGTGTTATCTAGTGCTATAACAAGAATATACTTTTTTAACAAGAATAAAATATACCAGTAAATCAAAAGTTATTTCACAGACACCCATGATCAAAGATTTTCTTCATAGTATATATTTTTAATAATATACACATATATATATTTTATTTATTGTACATTTGATACATGTTAGTCCTGTATCTTCATCATGTCTAATAAAAATCATTTTTTTAGCAAATACAAACAAGTGTTATAAAATGTGCTGTAGAGTTAACATAATTCTAACTAAAGATAAACAGATATTATAATAATTTACTTGTTTTACTGTTGTTTTTGTTGTTCACATACTAAATGGGTAAAAGACTTTCTTAACTTTATATATTTAAATAAAATATTATTGTTATTATTGAATGTTTTAGTGGATGGTTAGTGAGGATCGGTCAATAATACAAATTTTAGTTATTTTGCGTCGAAGTTTCGACAATATTTATTGGCATCTTCAGGTCCTGTGTATGAAATACAATAGAAATATCAAACATAACGAAACAATTAAATATTTGGGTGAACGTGTTGGTGATGTGAGTGTGTGCGTGCGTATGTATGTATCATTTTTTATGTGAAGACTTATGATAGTTTGTTTACATCTTCAAATTATCTTTAAGAAAGCGAGCAAATTATAGTATGAGAGAACTTAATTTATACAGTATTACAATTTAAATTACTAAATGTAATGTTATTTTAATTAATTAAACAAACAGTAATCAACAATTGGATATTAGATTGGTACATAAATTGTTTATACCTACAACAGTCAACATATAGCAAAGTAATATATTACCTATAACTAAAACAGATTAGGGGATGTTCACTACGTAATTATTAAAAGTTATTTTTACCATGTTTAACTCCTTACTGGTGTTAACAAACAATCATAATTTAGAAACATACAATTTACACAATACTGTAAAACATTACGACTTAAATCAGATAGTTGACAAAGGTTACAAACAGAAGTTTCTGGTAAATTTTACTAACAGGTAAACTTGGATAATAATTGTAATCATATTGTAAAATATAGTCAAGAGTACTATAGAATAATGTAATTTATGCATGTGTCCACAATCACCCTTCTCTCTCACCCATGCTCCCCCTGCCAGTCCTTCTCACAGCCTCTCACTCTAACCTGAAATCGATCTATCACTCACTATCACCCCACTCTCTCTCTCTCTTTTCTACATCTCACTCACTGTCTCCCTTCTTCCCTCTCTCACTCTTCCACCCTTTGCTCTCTCTCTCTCTCTCTCTCTCTCTCTCTCTCTCTCTCTCTCTCTCCTCTCTCTCTCTCTCTCTCTCTCTCTCTCTCTCTCTCTCCCCTCCCCCTCCCTCCCTCCCTCCCTCCCTCCCCCCTCTCTTTCACACACTCTCTCTCTCTCTTTCACTGTCTCTCTCTCTCTCCCTCTCATTTGTCATTGTCCACGATTGGCACTCTAAAACACTCGCCATTTTTATTACACTATCATCCTCATATAAAATAGAGAATTATGCACACGATAACAGAAATGATTTACCAACTTGTATTAAAGGGTTACAGACTTTATAACACAACATTATAGATAACAGATCTATTATATGAAAATGGTTATTACTTAATATTTACATTTTGGTCAACGTTATTTACCTGGAACTTGGTCTATACAGAGTACCATAGTCAATGTAGTTCGAATATATGTCGGTCATAATCTCTCTCCCTCTCTCTCTCTCAGTCTTGTATCTTTCTGACTCATACAGCACCTTCTCACTCACGTTAACCACACGGGTGCTCTGTCTCAATCACTCTCTATTCTAAACAGATATATACCACAAATCTAACACGTAGACGTGTACATACACACACGCTAGCACTACATACGCACACACCACACACACACACATACACACCCACACACACCCACACAACAAAATAACCTCACAAGTCAACTACACATTCGAGAATCCATACATAAATATAACACTATTTTATTCACTTATTTTTATCATCTAAGTGTAAATTATGCACAACGGGGATGCCCACTGTACTGAGTTTAAAACTGTTCGAATATGTGTCTATAAGAAATGTTATATGTTTCTTAGCTAATACTAAATAATATGATCAGTGAGACACTTACAATTGTTGCTGACGCCAAACACACAACTGTAACTTTTCCCTGACCAACACCTTATTATAAAGCAGAACAGACGACCCTTGTACATTTGTAGGAAATTAAGTAACATGTGTTCGGAAGACAGTTGAGAAAGGTTTGCACTAGGGGGAGTGCGACACTAATTAATATCTGACGACAAGCTGGCCATTAAATGACCAACACATCCTGTAGGGAGACTACTGATTATTTCTTCAAATTCATGTTTTGACGGTGTGTATAAGTTGAGCGTAACTGGACGAGAGATTTTGAGTATCAGTGCGAAAATTAATGGAGTGAGGGTCACTTTTAATTTGAATCATTTCCAGTACGCATCTTTTGAAATAATTATTTTCGTAATATTTAATTTGGGTGTTGTTGAAGTCAAATTCATGGCCGGTGTTTAAATGGTGAGATACTAAAGCGTTGGGGTTATCATTATAGGGGTTTTATTGCAATCATACC